>JAGXCT010034912.1:0-20012 GCA_022495035.1 Philopotamus ludificatus
TCGAGAACAATTACCCACTTTTTTCCAAGAGGTTGACCACAGAAGTGGTTAAAAATCATTTATATCATCATCATTTGCCAACCAGGAGACACTCACTCGCTGAGCGTATGGACCTTACCAGACTCACGAATAAAAGTCGAGTCCAAAGCAACCTAAGTCTCACTCGTGACGTGAAGGCTCTTTTTTTGTGTTCATACCGCGGGGATCCAAGCCGTCTTGGTATGCGGTTTTTTGTGAAGAGTTTTCCCTCTTTTAACCATTACTGACATTAGACGTGTACCACTGTTGCAATCGGATTTTACCCTCCCAACTGTGTCCAGGCAAGTCCGAGGGGGTTTGTATCTACGTATCTACGTTATCGAGAAATTCTATACGACGCTGGCCTGGATGAATCCCTAAGGCTAATAACTCTCGCATTTATGTACATGCATACATTTAAAATGTATTGCTCGTTTCTAGTTGTTGTTCAGCCGGTCTGTAGACACATGGCAAGGATCTATTTAAAAACATCGCCTAATTGATTGATTGCTCGCTTGTGCAATGCATGTGTATGGGTGTGTTGATATTAAACTTTTCTGACTTTGATGGACCGATTTAAAAATATATAAATATTTGCACTTGTTGTCAGCTTGCGAATGTTGACATGTGCACAGACACATAGAAGACTCGTTTTTATATAAGCCCCGATAACAATAATTGATTTTTAGTTTCATTTTACAGCAGGCCCCGAACGAAACTGATTCATGGTCAAAATGATGAAATTAATATTCATAGCAATCGGAATATTATTTTTCGTAAGAAGATTTTATTATAAATATTATTTTTGTTGTAGAATCTCTAAATATAAATAATTATTTTTACGTTTCAGTGTTCCTATTCAGATGTAGAGGCGCGTATTGAAGATGGTGATAATAAAATACCTAGAGATCCGATAGATAGAGAGCGGATAGATAGAGAGCCGATAGGTACTGATGCTTTCGAAGGGGAACACACACCAGAGGAAAATATCAAGTTCGGTACAAGGGCAGCAGCTGCAGGATCGGGTGACCCTCCAGCTAATGTTCAAGAACTCTTAAGAGCACCTAATTTTCCGTATAGACCTCAGCTTACTATGTGCATGAGGTCTGTAAATTCTCGGCGTTTGAGAAGATGTAGATGCTTCTTTATGTGGATCATATTCTGTTGGGGAAGACCCATCTTTTTACAACATCCATTATGTCCCTGCTACTTTTGGTGCAGATGGTGGTGATTTCCGTTCTTTGCCCGCTCTCCATATTCAATTCAGCATCAGTATAAACAAAATTGTTCGGCTTTTATAAAATAAACATGTAAAAATGTATAATAACCATAAATATGTATCATCAGAATAAAAATAAAAGATCTATAATGTAAATAAATATGTTTTTATGTTCCTCTCCTATCCCCTGATAAACGAATTATACAGTTTTTCAAAGTCTAAATAATAATTATATTTTTTTTAAAATGAAAATATTTATGCATAAAGTTAGATCATAATATATCTTACAAAAATCATATATTTTTAATATATCCTCAATTCTAGATTTTTTATGTATGCTCAAATACATGTGTCATTTAATATACATGCATCCAATTTATTTAAAAATGATTATTCAACATATTTGAATAACTCAATATAATTAAAACAATATTCAATAATAGTTTATAGCAAAAGCTTTTATCAATAGAGACAAATTATTTTATACAATACAAACAATGTTATTCAAATATTTGTGAATAATTCATTCAATTTATTTAGATGTTTTAGATGATATATTGTAGGTTTTAAATTTACATTTAAAAGTTATTATTTGAACTACGTTCAACATGTTAGCAGGTATTATATCATCCCACCTGTGGATGTATATATGTATGCAATCATAATTTACGACTCTGCAATTTTTCAATCATAATTAATGTGTTTGGATATATAAATTTAGCAAAACAAAGACAACAAAAAAATACACCCATTATTCAGAAATACAAAATATCGGTTTATTTCCAATATAGAAATTATATTATAAGTCAAGCCTAACTATGTTATATATATATAATATTTAAATTAATAAATTTATTAAAACCCTAATCTGTTGACCGATAAATTCGCTCCACTTTCTTCTTTCTAGGAAACCCTTTGATTCTTTGAGGTCTTTCCCACGACGAAAGGATTGCTATTGAGCGACAAGGTTAATAATCACTTGTGACTCGCTATAACCAGATAACGCCTAGAGAAGAGGATAAGTAATACCGAAACAAATCCCCTTCTACATGCCTGGACTCAGCCGGAAGTTTAAAATCCGATACCAACAGTGGTAGAAGATACACGCCTAATGTCAGCAATGGCCAAATGAGGGAAACTTTACAAAAAACCCCGTGGTCCCCGTGGTATGGACACAAGAGAACCTTCACGTCACGTATGAGACTCAGGTTCCTTTGGCCTCGACTACCATGCGAAAGTCAAATAAGACCCATATGCTCAGCAAGTGGGTGTCTCGTGGATGGCAAATGATGATATAAATGATTTTTAACCACTTCTATGGTCAACCTCTTGGAAAAAAGTGGGTAATTGTTCTCGAAAGATCAAATTACGACACGTATCACTCAACGCGCGCGATGCGTTCTCTAGACTGGTGGAGGAATGACCCGAGCTGGATTCACTATAAAATCACTATAAAAAGTTTCGTGTACGATATGCCCGAATCCAGTTCGGGCAAATCACTGTGTCAGCAAAATACCTACCCGAATTGTATTCGGGCAAATCACACAAGGGGTTAATGTTCTCATTTTTCGTCAATAAAGTTGGCAACATTGCGCAACCAACAGCTGTCAGATTGGACATTTACAACAACATTATAATGAAAACAACAAGTAATTATAGAAATAAAATCACATTACATGTAGACATCCGAATAGTGGAAACTTTATTCGAATAGTGGAAAATTTAATAAAATATTATTTACCTCAATATTCCCAGTATAATATATATATAATTAATATATTATTAAAACCAAAGTTTTGCCATCTCTACCTAAGCAATAAATTATTTACATAGTATATTGTATTGTTTTCGTGTAAAGTGTTCAAAAATATATTTGATTGTTCAATTGTAATTTAGTTTGTTGTATTTGTTTTGTTTTTGCTTTTGTTACAAGATGCAGAATGTCAGAATTTATTTGTTTCCACAGCAGTATTTCACTAATATTGACATAATACAGAAAATATATATATTGAAAAACTTATATAAAAACCAGCGGACCAAAAAAATGACCAGTTTCATCCGGTATCTAGTAGGGCTTGGTCTGTAATCGTGCTCACAATGAAACTGACATTGCTCTTCCTATTTCTAGGAAGCTACATATTCGTGAGTAAATTTCATAAAATAATTTGTTGAAGATTACAAATACACAGTATGATTATATTTCAAATATATCATTTTAGGTATCGTCAGCTCAAACTACTAATCCTGATATAGGAAAGATAGATCCTAATGAGCCTAAAGATATAAGCGATCCGGATGATCCAATATGGGAGAAGTTATATGGAAACACTAATCCAACCTTAGCAAAAGGCAGTTCGGCAGTTGCGGCAGCTCCGACTGAATTGACTTCCATTGTCGAGCAAAGAGAAGCGACTCATAATTTTCCATTCAAAAAAACGATGCGATTTTGCAGAAGATGGTGGTGGATTCCAAGATGCAGATGCTTCTTCAGATATATTCATTGGTGCTGGCCTTGGTGGTCACATCCTATGTGCTGGTGTGCCTATTACTGTGGGTGGCATTAAGTAAACTGGCCCTTGAAAACTCTAAAATACATAATACAATATCAAAATATGTTTCACATTTTAAAAAATATATAAATTTCCTGTAAATTATAAATACAATTGCAGCCCACCATTAAATATCTGTTACCATGCTGGACAAAACAATGGCTTTTTTATTTAATACACACCCCTCCTGGTCTTTGATAATAATTGTATATTAAATTAATAATAACAAGCGTTAAAAATGATATGACACCACTCTGCTTATATTTTTAATCTTAAAATAAAAATCATTATTATGTTATACATTTTATTAATTAAACATATTTGTATAATAAAATATACGTGTATATAAAATAATATGAAAATTATTATAAAGATTGTAGTTTTCATATAAATATTTAAATAAATATTCTCGTGCACTCGTTACGGTCTAGATAATGTGTGCAGATAAATATCCTAAGAACTTACTTCTCTGTTATCAAGTCATTTTATTTACTTTTTTGAAATCTAAAGGCAAAATATAATATATAAATTATTAAGAGATTCCAGTAATCAGCAAACTATATTTGCCTTGAAGTGTCAATTGCATACTTCTAATCTCTAAATGAATATAATTAATATAATAATAGTCCATTACAATAATGGTTAAGATCGCCGTCAATAATATTTCCACATTGCGAGCATCCTCTTTTACTGAAAACCACTTGTGCATCGCATCTTCCAACACAGTCCTTTGAACATCCACTACTGAGAGAGCATTCGGTCAGAATTATTCTTCCTCTTAGTAGACAAACTCTCTTTAGTTTAACGAATAATCTTTTGCATTCAATCTTCTGTTCTAGCTGTTGGTTTTTGTCCATACCCAATTCCCATATGCACAGCTCAATCGATGTCAACTCCATGGCTGAGCAACGGTAAAAGCGAGCATCTGTCATGAGTAGTAGATGACTGTTGATGAATCAATTTCCATGACGGGCTTTCTTACGACGTGTGAATTTTGAGCGATTTCATGAAACACACATACGAATGTAGAACTTTTTATTTTCTTGATACAGCATCCCGTCTGGCAACATTACTTAATAAATTATTTAATGAAACAAATGAATTAATATATTATTTAAAAAAAACCTTAATTTTTGAGGATCATGGCCATTCTTGACCCCAATACTTTTGATTAATGTTATCCAGGAACATTCCGCATCTCGTATTGCAATGTGGTTTTAACTTGATAGCTACAGTGGATGAGAATCCTGCGTCCTTGTACGTTACCAAGCACAACGAGGTTCTCCAGGCTTTCATATTTTCTACTGAAATGCCTAAAGTAGCGAAGAATCCTTTAGAGACACATGGTCGAGAGTCTACCTTCTTTGGTTTTGCCCAGTTCTTCCAGGACGGAAACGTTTGTGCGTTTAGTGGTCCAAGGTATTCTCAGAAGGCTGATTTGAGGATTCTCTGTATCACATCGGCCATCAGTGTAGTATCATTCGCACATCTTAAATTGTAAATTTGTTTTACCACTATTTTGATTCCGCCATCCCAGTTATCAGGTTTTTCTCATTACATACTTCCTGTATGAGCTATATGGATCTGAAGTGAGTATACAGCACTGTCTCATCACTTTGGGGACTGAAAACTTTTCCCACAAACTCAATTATATTTAGACTATTGCATTGTAATTCTTATACAGGCTGAATTAGGTTAAAAAATGGCTACAGATAACAGGAAAATACAGTTAAAGAATTAAAGTGGAGTTATCCGACCAATAAATCTTTTGCGTGTCACATAGCAGCAATGCTTCAACATCCGATTGAGTCTCTAAAGTTCCCAAACTAATTTTAGGTTATATTTATTTATTTGGGGTTTTCAATCGTCCTGATTTGCGTAAATTTTGTATATGAAATTAGTAGACCTTAACGAGTTAATTTATTATGAATTCAAAAAATTTATTACAAAAATACAATAACATTGAATGGCCCGAAAGCAGTACAAAAAAATATTCAACTGAAACAAATTAAAACACAGATTATGTCATGGTCAAATAAAAATGATTTTTAATATCACAAGCACTTAGAGTGCCTTAAATTACTAGATTAAAAATGATCAAAATATATTTATTAGAATACATACAGACGGATGTGGCTAATAACCACCAGCTCCAGAATCACATTTATTTATTAATCTAAGCTCTACTCAATTTCAATTTTTTTTTTGTGTATGGATTCTGACTTAAAAATGTATAGATAGAGTATTTCAGGCGGCTAGCCTAATATAATATTTTCTTTTAATTATATTATTTGAAATGGTAACTCTTTACAATTAATTTTTAAACATACATACTGATCTTATTATGCGTTTATCTCTAAATAAGAAATATCATATTTTTCATCTTAGTATCTAAAATCTTTTATTGTTTTTAATTAATATTTTAAAAAATAGTGTGGCAAAATGCAGATACTGGGTTCCTCTCATACTTAAAACACACACATAATTATTATTGGTCAATTTGGAAAGACAAAGGGAAACATCTAATATTATACTAACTTACGAATATAAGAATTACAACAATACTCGGCATAATCTGACAGAATAAGAAAATATTTCACATTTTTTCAAATAAATTTCATTATAAAATTGATCAAATTAATTACGACGAGAATATAAAAAATTAAATAATTGCGACTACAGTAAGCTCATGATTATCGTATGCGGATTATCCGTGCATGGATATTATACAAAAAAAAATCGAAATACGGTACTGGATGCTAAGTGGCCTGATGATTTAAGTGGCCTTCTAACCCTGAGGCGACTCTTTGCCACCTGGAGGACACTACGCGATCTCCAGCAGAGACAAGTCCGTCTCAACCCTGATGCCAGGACTGTGACGGTCGCCCTCTGGGTTATCTCGACTCTTCGAATACGGGTCAGGTCGCCTGCCATAAGCTCGGGGGCCGAGCTGTCAACACCCGGATTATAATAATAATAATCAGATGAGGCTAGGGCCAATTTGTATTTAATTCATGGTTATTATATTATTAAACCCAATAATGTTAAAAAATTGAATAGATATAAATTTTTGGCGTGTATTTTAAACAATACCCAGTAAAAGAACCCATCTGTAAATAATGATGATGAATTTAATAAACGTCTTGAGAGTTTTAAATAGTCGACTAGAAATAAAATAGTCAACCCTCATATAAGATAGGACCATGCCATAGAAACCCGCCCTATAGCAGACTAGGCAACCATTTGGGGTTAAGTTTTAGTAAATTGAGCGGAATTAATATATATAGTGTTTTGTAGAAAACCCTATATATATTATAATAGGTAAAGCGAAAAGAAATGACCATTTTCTTATGACGCTCTTTGAAATCTGTTTACGCTTGGTTCCCGGCAAGTAAGTAAGTCAAAATTAATATTATTTAAGGCTCCTTTTATACCTTTCCGACTTCAATACATTTTATTTCATTTTCACCCATAGAAAAAATGGCATGGCTAGAGATCCAAGAGATGCAGTTGTTTACGCGTGTGTTATTGCTTTTATTTGACAAAGGATTGAAAGGCAAAGATGCCACCAACGAGATTTTACGAAACTTATGGTAACATTTAAGATTTGAAGTGTCAAGGAAAGTTTAAAGCATATTTTAAAGTTAACTGGCTTACATCGGCCTGTAATACAGGGAAGAAAAATGAAGCTTATGGACATAGATTCGTAGTTACAGTACTCACTGTTCCATCTGAATGCAAGATATCTCAAGAATCGCTTTTGAATAGCTTCAATACGGTCGATGTAAATCGAATATTGAGGGTTCCAGATCTGACAGGCATATTCAAGGTGACTTCTACGATAGAATTTTTAAAGTTTTCATAGATTGAAATCTTTAGAGCATCTGATAATGAAACCCACGCTCTAGATGCTTTGGCAACAACTTTTCACGGTAGGTCAAAAAATCCATTTTTTTGAATCGAGCGTGACACCCAAATCTATAAAAGAATCTACTCTTGCTACAGTTAGTTTATTAAGATAATATACCGAAATTGGCACATTTTTTTTCCGCGAGAAGGTCATTGCCGCACACTTAGAGACGTTAATATCTAATTTATTCCGTATGCAGTAATCAGTCAATCTGTCTAAGTCCTCTTGTAAAGCCACGGTATCAGTATTCGACCTAACAGTCTTGAGAATCTTCATATCATCGGCAAACATAAGGTAACTGGAATTCCTAAAGCAATCATCAATGTCGCTAATAAAAAATGAACAGCAAAGGTCCAAGAAGTGAGCCTTGAGGTAACGGCCCCAGGGATATAGCTGCCATGTTAGATTTGCATCCATTAATTACGACTGCTTGGCATCTCCGATCGATATATGAGGCCAACCATCTCAACAGGATCCCATGGGTGCCTATTTTATAAAGTTTCCGAAGCAGGATAACGTGGTCAGCCTATCAAATGCCTTGCTGTAGTCAGTGAACATCTTGAAGTCGTCCACGACGCCCCCACTGTCCATGGTCTCAGTAATAAAGTCACTCGAGAGATTCAAGTTAGTGACTGTTGACTTGCTTTTTAGAAAGCCATGTTGACTTGGGTTAAAGTGGTGTTTGAAAGTGGCATACAGTTGATTATATACAACGCTTCAAAACCTTGGTAAACATGTAATAACTTGGAAATCGGGTCTATAGTTCTCACGAGGATTTTCGGACCCTTTTATGAATGGGACTCACAAACGCTCTAATTTCCATACATGCTTGGCACACACTTCAATGAGGAGATCGTTTAAAACAGTAACGCTTAGTGGGTAGGCTAGTTCATGCAGCATTTTACAAGTAAAACGGAGAAATCTATCAGGCCCGCAGACGAAAGCATAGTGTCTAGAGAGATGAAAGCATTTTTTTTTCCACACTTAGGGAAACAGTGATATTATTAAGAGAACGAGATAACTTTGCCCTCAGTAAATTTGAAGCATTCTAAAATTGGTACATTTCTAGTGGGCAACCCCCAAGAATGATGAATGGAAATATTCAGCAAACATCTCAATTAATGCTTCACCGCAGATACATGTAGAGGGCAGAACACTAGATGTGCTTTTGCTTTTTATAAATGATCAAAAAACTTTAGGGTTAGTGAGGATAGCTGACTCAATGTTGCCAATATAATCCTGGTAGCATTTGCGTTCAAGATGTTTAAATCGCTGCCTGAGTAGTTTGAAGGTTAAATAGTCAGATTGGTTTTTATAAATTTTGAATTTTTTATGATACTTATATTTTTCTTTGGCGATTTTAATCAATGGTCTAGTAAACCATGGTGGATATTTGTTCGGAAATACTTTGGCTTTGGGTACAAATTTGTTTATTAGGTTATTTAAGATGTCATAAAATTGCGTGACAGCTTCATCTAGAGTACCAGTTGACAGTTTAAGTGCCCAGTCTAATTTCTCCAGAGTTGTTGGATATCGAAGTTAAAGTCACCTTTACTAAATCGATACACGATCCTAGGTGCTGTGGGTTGCAAACTAAAATTTAGATCACTGAACTTAATGAGCAATGATTTATGGTGTTTGTCTTCTGCCACTAAGGGTAAGTCAGAAGGTGTTACTAATAGGGATTTATTAGAAATAACTAAATCTAAGATTTTGTTATTATAATTTAGAATATAATTATATTGCAACAGGTTAAAAGTAGTACAAAATATCAAAAAAAGGTTTGGTTTTACCTAATGGATTTACAGGGATTAGGGCGGTACTGTCATCAGCCTTGGTCCATCGAACGTTGGGTATATTAAAATCACCTAAGATTAAGAAGTTTTCATTTACATCTGACAGAGATGAGACTATATCAAATAGCTTCGTCGAAAAAGACTCAAGATGCGAATTAAAAAATTGCCCTGGGCTTAGATAAACAGTGGCAATATGGATTTTATAAGATATGTTTTGTTGATCATGAAGCGTAATTGTACATCTAAAGGTCCTCAGCTGATTTCCAATCCACTCTTTCGTCGGCAATAAAATGCTTACGAATTGCTAGAAGAACCCCGCCTCCAAGGGATTGGCCAGTTGCAGAATAATCTCTCTGCCCTCAAGCCATACAAGATATCGGGTCATCAAAGAGTTCTTTCATTGTTACACACCGCTTAAAAGCAACGCCTCGCTAAAGATATATAATGTCATAGGAATGCAGTAGTACATTTTTTACGAAACTCATTAGTTTTGGTGCGTAGACCACGTACGTTCTGGTAGTATATTAAATATAAATATAATCTATTATTTAAAGTACAAATATTCTCGAAATGCCAACCGAACAATACAAATAATCAGTACAATACATATCAATTAACAATATTTTTATGAGACCACATCAAAAAAATGCAAACGCCATTGTTTTGGCAAATATTTACATATACTATGAATTACAAATATTTTAACATACGCAGATTAATAAACGTCAGTTTAAAAGTTTTACTTAAAATCCGAAACATTAAGATTAAATGAGATTTTACACACATTCAATTTATATATTTAAACGTGTGACCGTCATTATGAGAGAGTACCCATTATATTTTAATACAATATAATCAAAATAAAGCAAAATAATGATATATAAATTGAATTTTTAACGCACAATGCCGTTAAAATATATATTAGTATCTACAATCTTAAACTACAATATAATTGGCGACCAAAATAGGTAACTGAAACGTCAACACAAAATTTGGTTTGAACATGAATCAGATTTAGGGTTGAGCATAGACGCGTGAAAATTATCTCACCTGTCACCGTGCTCTCCGACAAAATATTAATCACACCATCTAAATTTCACACCACATTCATTATAATGACACTACACAATTTTATCATTTTAATATTATTAGTTTAATATTGTCAAAGAAGTCGTACACGAGATGGACTTATGCGACCTCCCCACCCTACGATGGTTTCCTTACGAGATAAACCTCACGAATGCCACCTCGATTTTTGTAATTCAATCTGGCCCTCTAATGTTTTCGCCAGATATATCACAAGGAGTTGCGAGAGAGCTATTCCAAGAGCAACGCCGGCTATCGTATACAGATTTCTTTCGGCCCACGATCGAACGATCTCAATGCATCCCGACGTGAAAACCTTCTTACTTGCCTCTGCCACCTAAAACGAAAGATTCAATTGAAATAATATTTATTTACAAAATATAATATTAGGTCATCAAGCATGAAATTTATAGAAAAAAGTAGCATATCAATGAAATCCTGGAAGGCCTGTTTTATAGCATTGTCAGAATTAAACTGTTTTCTTGTGAAAAAGTTATTCAAATTCTGAAAGAAGTTGTGATCAGTGAGGGTAAGATCTAGTGAGAATGATGAATGGTGGAGAACTTTCACTATCATTTGTGCAGTGAGAGGTCTAGCGATATCGTGCAATAGAATAGGAGCCGATCGGTTGATCAATCTTGGCTGTTTTTCTCCAATTTTTTGGATTACTTGGTCCAGCTGGTTGCAGTATACTTCTAACGTGATCAATGAGCTGGATTTCTTGAAATCATAATGGATTACACCTGCATCAGACTAGTAAACACTTAGCTATTGATGAATATTGAGCTTTAGGCTGTGTTTTGGTGGCTTGCCCTTGTCCAACCACTGTGCTGAACAATTTTGTTTATCATTTGCATATAATAAAGATCCTAAATTTGATCCCTGCGGAATACTGGAAAGTGTATTGTAAGCATACGACGTTTGGGAGTCGTATGTCACATATTGTTTCCTCTCCTATAAGGTAACTGGAGAAAAGAACGTCTGAGATTATCCGATAACCCAAAACTATCTATTTTCAATATGAGTCTAGCATGATCGACTTTATGAAACGCTTTTTCAAAGTCGTTATAGATAACGTCGACTTGGACCCCCTTATCCAATGACTTAGACACAAATTTTGAAAAACCAAAGAGAGAGGGGCAGGTTGAAATTAAGGCGAAATCCATGTTGCTCATCGATAATTCTACATTCAATATGGTTAAATATGTATTTATGCAGAATCATTTCAATCAACTTGGCAGGTCCGGATAGAACAGTCACTGGTCTGTAATTGGCGACATTCGACATATCTCCTTTTTTAAATATGGGAGTGAATTTGGAATGTTTCCACAAGTCAGGAAACCGGGACGATTTTAGTGATAGGTTAAAAATATAACGAAGAGGCTATGTTAATCCATCTTGATATGCTTTAAGAACGAACGAAAGTATAAGATCGAGTCCAGCTGATCGTTTCAAAATTAATTTTCCAAAAGCATCGATGATTAGCTGTGGTGTGATAAGTGGTGGTGTAATCACAATAATAATATTATCTAAGAACTAATAACATATTAAGGCTTCTGTAACAATTATTCCCGTAATCATCGATTTCTTTGATTTCTAATTTAACACTGTGGTTTTGAAATTTTATTGCCTTTTTTTATCTTTCCAAACTGTGAAAGAAAATAATCAAATTATTTATATTTTGTTTATTTCTTAGCCATGTTGTCTAATGAAGCAACGAACAAATTGAAAAGGAAACGTATTTTGCTAGCACAAAAAGAAAATATTTTAGAACGTATAAAATGCGAAGAAAAAGTGAATCAAATAGCTAAAGAATTGAATATGAGTAGTTCTACAAATTCTGGGATTCAATTAAGGGAAGATAAAATACGAAAAAGGAATTCCATTGCATCATCAGCCAGTATAAATCATACTACTCGTGTAAAATATAATTTATTAGCTAAAACAGAAAATTGTTTAATGATATGGGTTGAAGATTGTCGTCAAAAAAATGTAAAAATGCGGGGAGGGACTCAATGATATGGATGAAAAGGATATTAATGAATTGTTAAATAGTGACACGGAATTAAATGAAGAAGATTCGGTAACTCTGACTGATGACAAGGGTAGTGATATAAGCGAAGAAAGCCTAGAAATTAATTTAAATTTGGAAGAAATAAATAAAGGATTACAATTGTTTCAAGAAATAGAAACACATTTTGGTAAATGCGAACGTTCAACAGAGCGATTAGCTAATTTAAAAAACTAATTACAAATATGTCAAGCACCGTATTTTAAACTACAAAAGGAATTGCAGACAGAAGTTGTTGAAGAAATTGACCAATTGGTTCTAAAAAAAATTCCGTGGAATTGCATATTAGATGACACTGACGATAATTAACCCTTAAAACTCGTATTTTTTTTCCAAATGGGGTAGCGCCAACTCGTTTAATTATTGTTTGTTTTTAATATATTTTTATTTTATATTAATATGAGAAAATGTTTCATAATTTATATTTACCTTTTTATTATTTATTCATCATATGCTAAAGCATTTTAAAATAATTATCTAAAAAAACTGTCCCCTTGAACTCCCCTGGCACATCTGTTGCGAATGGATAAGTTGGAAGAAATATGCGATGTCAATATCCCCTCGCGCGTGTAGGCACGAGCCACTGTTATCCAATTAAACACGTGCAAGGTCATTAAAAATATAAAAATGGGTCAAATTTTTGATTTGCTTCAATTCGCAAAGAAAGTTAAAAAAAACCTAACCCCAAATTTTGTATGGGTGCCTAACTTTCTAAAGCGTATTTTTTCTATAGCGTGATCCCTATCTGAACGTTATAGAAGGGTTGACTGTATATACGAGACGGCACTCTTTCAGAAACGAAGGTCACGTATGTTAATTTTTATTGAGGAAAATACTCCTTCTGGATTAAAAGAAACAAAGGATCATCTAACCATTTCCTCGGCACAAATGCATCCGCAGAATTAAAATTTGATGCTATTTTTAATAAAAAAACAGTTCGTGCCCTGAAAAGTTATTCTAAAAACAATTCAGTTTTGCCAAACGCGGAAATCTAGATTCTTTTTGCATCGTGGTAACAAAATATATTTATTTTTCTTTCAATAATTAAGTAATTTTCAGAATTTAAAAATGAATTTTTACAAATCCCCCGTTGTTCGCGAAGTTTCACTTATTACGATCTTGACATAAAAAATTATAAGTTGTTAATATTTAAAAATAATTACATACCAAAGATCAAAAAACGCACATAATTTTATTTATTTATTTTATTAAAGTGGCCTAATAACCCTGAGGCGGGTCCTTGCCTCCTGGAGGACACCTCCGTCTCAACCATGATGTCATGAACTGTGACGGACGTTCTCCAGGTTATCTTGGCTCTTCGAATACGGGTCAGGTCACGCGAGATTTGAATGAGAGACCATGCGCGATTTGAATGTGGTTATGATTAATATTTATTTGTTACATGGTTCCCATAACTTTCTTCTGATATGTTGTATATTTATTGATAGCTATGTTTATAAACTGAATTTTAAAACAAACACCATCACTTAACTCCATCAGGTTTAGATGTAACGACAAGTTAAAGTTCGAAAGAATCTCGCGCATGTATGACATGCGGACGCACCCTGGACACGATTTGTATGCGCGACATGTACGACATGTGCGCCGCACTGAAATAGTTAATAGTTATTTCAGAGGCGTCTGCGATGCTGTATTTCCACTTATGAACTCATAATTCATAATTTTACGAATTTCTGAGATTTCTGTCTTTAAACAGTAATTATAAAAAAATACTTACCAATAATATTATACCAAGACAAAATAAGAAGCTGTCAAATTTGACCATATATAATTAATAACATAATTTGACCTTACCTAATATTAGGTAAAGCAACAAGAAATGACCGTTTTCTTATGGGGCTCTTTGAAATCAGTTTATGTCTGGTTCCCGGCGAGTAAGTACGTCGAAATTAGTATTATTTAAAGTTCCTTTTATCCCTTCCGGACTTCAATAAAAAAAAATCATTTTCACCCATAGAAAAAATGTCATGGCCAGATTTCCAAGAGATGTGGTTACGGTGTGTTATTGTTTTTATTTGACAAAGGATTGAAAGGCAAAGATGCCACCAAAAGCATTTGCGAAACTTATGGTGATATTTTGAAGATTTGGAAGTGTCGGCGAAGGTTTAAACGATTTAAAAATGGGGACAGAAATCTAGAAAATAAACCAAAAGTGCTGAAATCACTAGTGGAATCCGATCCTCAAAAAACAATTAAAGAATTATCTCAAGACATCGGCTGTCCCTGGTCAACTATAAAAGACCACCTCAATCTGTTGGGAAAAACATAGACAAAGGAGTATGGGTGCATGATCCTATGATCAAGCATGGATTAACGGTGACCATTGTTCTTCTTTGTTGAGCAGGTGTGAAACCGATTCATTTCTAAGAAGGATAGTTACTGGAGATGAGAAATGGATCCTTTATAACTCTCCTAATAAAAAAAATCAATGGCCAGGGGAAGCACCGATTTCAACACCTCTGCCTGGTATGACATTAAAAAAAAATCTTTTGTGTGTCTGATGGGATATTTCAGGAGTGATTCATTATGAATTACTAAAACCTATCAAAACAGTCACGGCAGAGGTATACTGTTCGCAATTGGACAGATTAAAGGCAGAATTGATAAAAAAAAAATGCAACAAAGATCACTCAAGATAAAATTAGAGAGCTTAACTAGGAACTATTGCCTCTTCCTCCTTAATCTTCTGATGTTGCTCCATCAGATTTTCTACTTATTTCGAAGTATGGAGCATTCACTTCGCAACAAAAATTTTAATACAGAAAACCAAATCCCAAATCACTTAGATGCCTTTTTTAAATCAAAGGAGCCAGACTTTTATCAAAGAGGCATCGAAAAGTTGCCCGAATTGTGGAGAGACATTATAAATAATAATGAAAATTATTTAAACAAATAAATCATTTGTAATATTTTTGTAAATAATTTTTTTTGTTGAACTAAAAAAACGGTCATTTCTTTTTGCTTTACCTAATATATTATTATACGTACAGATAATTTTTGAACGCCGTATCCACACATTATATTAACGAGTCCGGATGAAATGTGTGTTGCGTTAATGCAGCACGAGTAAGGAACTCCACATCGTTCAACTGATGGCGAAGAACAGTTAAAATACTCATTCTTCGACCAGTCCATATAACCTTCGGTAGACAATCCACAGCAATAGAACTGAAATTATTATAGCAAATATATATAAAACATTCCAACAATTGTATATCGTTAAATAATTATTCATTCTAACATCTCTTTGAGCAAAATCGATAAAGTTTTGCAAATCAGGATCTTCTCTATAAGCATGAACGACACGATCTGTAACGGATTCCTGAAATAATCCTTTTGCAGCTCTCGGAGAAACGAAACCAAACACGGCCACCAACATTTCAATTAAAAACAATACGAGTAGACAAAACGAATACTGAAAATAATAAAAAAAAATGTATTATTACAATCGGCAATGAGTATTAAACATTTGATACTTACAAATTTGAGCAAACATGTATTTTCTCTAAGAGCGCCGACACATCCCGCAAAACTAACATTGAACACAATCGTTCCAGCCAAAATTAACACGAGTGAAACATTCAAAACCACATCGAACACAGTATTGAGCTGCAATAATAAAATGACATAAAAATCGGAACAAAGAAAAAAAAATATTATGAATTATTTACCTTGATTAATTCAGTCGCTTGCCATTTGTCGTAAAATGCATAGAGACCAATGGCTACTAATAACCCTCCGAATATCTGCAAAACATAAACTATTATAGTTTAAATCATAAAAATAATTAAATTCTCATACTAATGATAATGAATTATTTGAAAAGCATATAACCTAGAATAATAAGTTTCATACGTTTGATAAATATAAATGCACAATGTAAGTAATGTATGAGTCATAGAGATTAGATTCCGAGCAATGCACAGTAAGGAAAATATGCACAAATTATTACACAAATAAATATGATCTCATGTAGTGACCCCTTGTTTGTCAAAATGTCAGATGTCAATATTGTGGTAGGACTGACCCAAAAGATAAAGTTGAGGAAGAATATCATGTATTTGACGCAGGAGCTGACGTATGTGAAGTTAGAAGACTTTCTTCGGTTCATGATGAGCGAAGGCTCGCAGCCCGCGACACCCCCGCGACAAAGCGACACCGACTGTCAATACCCCGAAATGGTGCCCGAGTGTTGCCAGATAAAAAAATTTAAACCATTTTACAAATAATTTTATATAAATGAACTGTATTAATTCTAATTACTCCATCACAAATAATTTTAAATAACTCTTTGGTGATCACTTCAAGGACAAATGACTACGACTTTGATAAGTCATTGACCCCACAAAATAATCGCTATTTATAGAAAATTCAAAGCATAAAAAACGTACATAAAAAATGAGAACAAGCCGCCGTCTAAAAATAGATTTCTATTTCGGGAATAACATAAAAAAACGCAGATGCGCACTATAAAATGGGCCAGACGAGCAAGACACTCTCTTTGAGTCGAGTCGTCGGCGAGGAAGAACGAAGTCATAGAGCGCGAAGCTGTGCGTCGGATAACTACCTCCGAAACCCCCGTCGTTCCTATTCAACATATCCCGTCCCCCATAATCCACAAAGAAACCAGATTCCAAGGCAGTGCCCTCAGTGGGCTTTATACTTGAAGAACACGAGTAGCGTCACACCAAACAATCAGCAGAGAAGCGGAGAGGCAGCGAAGCCAACACCAAGCATTGCTCCTGGACTCCGGCCACTTGAACCACCACGGCACCAAATCTCTCCGGAAGGACTACGCTTCGAAGACCAGACAAACTTTCGAAAAATTGCTACAGATCTACCGACCGGACACCTACGAGACGTTTCTCCACCAGCCGACAGTACCAGATCCACGAAGATCCCAGCTGACCAAACTCCGTGGCCACCAGACCTGAGCCTGAACACGCACAAGGACGAAGAGGCCCGGCAAACTGTTTTTGGATTAAATAAATATTATAAACCACGAAACTATTGTATCACTGATTCACATCCACAACGCTAAGAATCCTACAACTCTATAATTATAAATTATAAAAACATGATTTAATATATTTTTATTTCGTATTTGAAACATTATAATTTTTATTTATTTACGTGGCCTTATAACCCTGATGTGGGTCTTTGCCACCTGGAGGACACCTCCGTCTCAGTCATGATGCTATGACTGTGGACGGACGTTCTCCAGGTTATCTTGTCTCTTCGAATACGGGTCAGGTGGCCAGCCAAAGCCCGGGAGCCGAAATATATTTATCTTAAAATTGAAATAATCTAAAAAAATAATTACTTTACTTTACTTTACTTACGTGGCCATATAACCCATATGGCCATATAAGATTGTGTAAAAATGATATTTTCAATTATTTTGTGACTGGAGCAATGTAGCCCCAGCTAAGGTCGGTGTGTTGGTAGTGGCGGGCGTGGACGCGGCGCGCGCAGTGGCCAGCCTGCGGGGCGCGACCTCCCACGTGTGCTGCGTCGGGCGCTGGCCCCATCCGCCGCCATGGACAAGTTCATCAGCATGTGGAAGGTGCGCGAGCTGGCCGACAAGGTGTAAGTATTTCCGACCCGTGGGCGCCGCTTCGAGCGAAGATATGCACTTGTCAACTTTGACATGTCACCCTCCCCTCTGCACAACAATTACCTACACATATTGACAAGTCTACCAAACGTTCCATCTCTCATTTTCATGTTGTATTATGCCCTATTTGATGCATCCATATGCTATTGTTTTATATGTGTACAATACGAATATTTTTTTTTATAAATTTTATTGCCATAATTAAGCTACAATAATAATATGACTTCGTTTAAAAATTTAACTCTTTAAAAATAACATGATTAACATTTTCAAATAATTTCCATATTTGACATCGCAAGATAGAAATTGATATTCTACATATGTTCTGCTTGCATCTATAATTTTAACGCGGTGAAAATAAATATGCCATAGCTATATAATGCAATACCTAATTATAATTTTAAAATGTTCATTTATCTATTTATTATTAGGTCAAATTTCATAAGGTGGTTCATTATCCTCACAATTGATAATATGGCTTTAAACTAGTTTGCGCACTTTAAATTCCACTTATTAATTAATGACAAATGTTTACATAACTCAAGTACATCATTATCAGAATGATTTGGTAAACAAGTGAAATTTATGTTTAATCTCAATCTAATTAATAATATGTATGCATGAACAAATAGTTATATTATAGGTATAATATAATTTAATTATAATGCACTTATGACATATTTTATATATATTTATAATACTTGGATGTTGGCTGAATTAACGTCATCTCATATTTAATTAATAATTCAATACATAAGACCACAAATAATTGTGATAGATACGCCGTATAAACCGTTGGTTAACCGTAGAAATTATTAGTTTCTTATTTGTGCTATCTCAAATATTTGAAATAATCAGTTAAGATAAAATTTCCTCAGAAATTAATTCGACTCATATATCATTCCTGCAATAAAATTCGTCTGTTATCTTTAAAAACATATGATTCAAATATTTTATCAGGAATAATATATATATTAATGCGACTATCGACAAAAATTATTGTATACTCGCATGTTCATTTAATATTAATTCATTGATTATTATTAATTGCAGCACGAATGTAGTCATGAATTATTCCGAAGTGGAGGGCAAAGTTCGGGAGGCGACTAACGAGGAGGCATGGGGACCTACCGGTCAGCTGATGCAGGAATTAGCATTAGCTACCTTTACATATGAACATTTTCCCGAAGTAATGTCAATGCTGTGGAGGCGAATGTTGCAAGATAATAAATTCCGTTGGAGACGTACTTATAAAGTAATATGACGTGCGAAATATATTGTTTAGCGTACGAACCGAGCAATAATTTTATGATTTTATTTGTAGTGTCTTCTCCTATTAAGTTATCTCGTCAGGAATGGTTCTGAGAGAGTAGTAACATCAGCGCGCGAACATATATATGATCTGAGATCTCTAGAACATTATAGTCATGTCGACGAAAACGGAAAAGATCAGGTATTTTATTAAATTTGCATTGTGTTGATTGTGTTTTATGTTTTTACTATTTTTATTGTGATTTTTAGGGGGTTAATGTGCGACACAAGGTTAGAGAACTAATTGATTTTATTCAAGACGATGATAAATTAAGAGAAGAAAGGAAAAAAGCTAAAAAGAATAAAGATAAATATATAGGTGATTAATAATGATAGAAATTAAATATATTTTGCATTATTTTATAAATTATTTCGTTATGGTTACGTAGGAATGTCATCTGATGCCATGGGAGG
>JAGXCT010034912.1:22940-34418 GCA_022495035.1 Philopotamus ludificatus
TTTCTCTAAATATATAACAGATGATTGTGGAGAGTTTATCAAAACTTAAATTACTTATCAAACGATTGAATATATCTCTGGAATTTATTCTGCTACAGTAATGCATGCTACGCAAATAGAATACGCTTAATTATCCATATATTTTATTTGTTATATATCTTTGATTTTTCGCAAATGCAACAAATATTATTTTATATCTATTAGATATTTATTTAGAAACATTATATGTGTAAATATTTAAAGTACGGAACACAGTGAGTGCTGTTGGAATTTCAGGATGTTCCGGGGAATCCAGAGAATCTGCCGTGGGCACCTGTCCTGACCAATCACTCACGACCAACGTATCGAAGGAACCATTTGAGAAACTTGTTAACAAGATCACGGTGATATGCCAGAATGAAATCAATCAAATTGACAAAATCAAGTCTCAGAAAGACGGGGCAAAAATATCCGGCGAAATCGTAAGGTTGCTCGCGGTCTTGCCGGGCCCGATCACCCCACAAAGGCTCTGCGGTCTCGACAAGTCGAATTTTAACTGGTCGGACTATGCCGAAATTAGCTATATGCCGATCATCGACACGGTGTTGAATAAATTCGAATATCAATGGCCGTTGAAAGCAAAAGTGTTCGATTGCAACGTCGCCAGCCTGTTTCTTATCGAGGACAGTTTCGAATTCAGTTTCGAGTCCATCTCTACGATTTGTGCGCATTTAAAAATAAGCGGAAAACCAAAGCTTCAAGCTATTATCGAATTGACTAAACGTTACACTAAAAGTGATTTAATATTCATTGCTATTATTAAAGCGTCGTTCATCGAGTCCGAGGATGAAATCAATACGACTAAATCGACGTCTCTGTTCATTCAGTGGCAGAAATACGTTCAATTTTTAATCTCTTTGCCGCAGAGAATAGCCAACCGTATTCAAAAGGATATGCCCGACGATTTCGTAGCCGAAAATTATTGTTCGCTGCTCATTTTTCATTTGGTCAGAGCTATCGATTTTATGTCCGACAGTTGCTATTACGCCGATACCAAATACAGCTTGAAATTCCTGTCTCATATTCTCAGCAAAATCATTGTAAATTTTAACGAAAACTGCAGCTCTAAGCCGATCATTGACGTAATACATATCTTCGTTTCGTGGACGATGACCGGACCTAACGACGTATGCTCTTATTTGCGTAAACGTTTAATTCAAAATGTTTTAGAGAATCTATCTCGTCCCGCTATTGAAATTTTCTCTGTAATGATCCTTCAAAGTGTTCCGTTGAACTCGGAAGAAAAATGTATTTCTAAATATTCTCTATTTAACATGCTCGGTGCAGCCGTGACCGAAAATAAAGATTGGGAATACGTTCTCTGCACGAAAATTCCTATCATGATAAATTTTCCTTACGAAGACACACTTTTGATCGAAAATTTGATTCTTTATTTGACAATGTCGGTCCCCGGCGCTAAAATATATCATATGAATCATCTCTCCGAGTTGATAATGCGCTTGTTAAGCGCGTGGTCCGTGAAAAGCGGTTTGCTATATTCGAGCTTCAGTCAAAGAGTATTTATTTCGCAGGCGTTGCTCTTGTCGTTGAATTATTTAACTCATCTCACGGGGCTCAAGATGAACGAACGTTTGATTTTGAATATTAAAAATTGTCTATTCGACGGCGTTCCGATGCATTTAGAATCGACGGATCCCCTCGTTAGATGTCTCGGTATGGCTACCGCAGAACTGTCGCTCAATATTCTAGCGATGAACGACCCGGAAAAAAATGACAGACCCGTGTTAAAATTCGAATACGAGGATCTCGGAGACGACGCGTCGAAACTCTACGACGGTTTAAAAGAAATAAGTCAAAAGTGTTATTTGAATACTGCAATCGATTACAAACCGGAGAATTCGAGCGTTTTATGCGATGAAGGCTTTCAGATTTTGAATAAGCTCGGTATGAAAATTTTTAGCGATTATAAAAATTTGACCGAGAACAATGTTAGCGTGACCGCATCGGAGAAATCGATCGAAACAAAAGTTAAAGATAACGTAAAAGCGAACGACGATAAATCGAATATTAATATTATCGAAGCTCTGGACTTGGATTCGGATGACGATTTCGAACCGTGCGATATGAGTAACGACGTGTCCGATTCGATAAAAAAAAGACCTGCTTTCCTCCGCGATTTACGCGATTGTTTGATGGAATCGAGCGATCCGGACGTGTTGACAGAGTCTTTGAACATTGCCGAACAACTGATCGATCAGCAATTGCCGGGCGATGATCATCAATTCGCTATAGAACTCCTCAGTGCCATGATTCATATGGAAAATAAAATAGCTATCGACGATTTCGAAAATAAGCGGTTATCGGCGTGCGTAGCCATCGTTTGTATCCATCCGAAGCCGTGTGCGGAACACATTTGTAAAGAATTTCATTCTCCGGTCGGAAAGTATTCAATCTCAACGCGACTTTTATACCTCGATATTTTAGGAGGCGCTGTTAATAGAATATCGGGAAGAGATCTCATTACGCCCGATATGCAAAAACCAAAATCGGATAAAAAATCGAATGCTAATCACAAAGAAGATGACGGTCGTGCACAGGAAACTGTCTTGGCTACGTCTAGACGTATCGTACTGCAACGCCTCGAATTAAAAACCAAATATTTCCATTCTAAGACCTGTCATCCGTTTGCTAGAGCTAAGAAAAACGTTTTCGCCAACATTGCCGGAAGCTTCTTTTATCCGTTATTATACGGCTTTGGAAAACAACAGCTCACTCTAACCGGCCACAGCTTGCTCAACGACACGGATAATATGCTGCTGCAAAAATTCCTATCGGTCGCGTCTGTGATCATAGTTTCGAGCAGACATTCTCCGCAGAGTTTAAAGTTTGCGATCGAAGCGCTACGTATCGTTTGGTGTTTGCGATACAACTCTGATGCCAGAATACAAGCGACGACGATCGTGCTGCTCGTGGCGGCAATCACGAGCAGCCCCTCCGAGGTATTGCGTACGCATTGTTTCGATCAGCTGTTTGAAATGAAAATGTGGATTCAGGAATGCCACTCGCCGGCGCCTAACCAGGTTAAAAATAGGGATTTCATGGAATGCGAAACGTTGGGCAAAAATGCTCTCTGTCTACTCGAGAACATATTATACGAAAAGTTTGAAGCTATATTTTAAATATTTTGTGCTCTTTTCGAATACTAGATGTTTTTGTAATCTCAAGTATTTGTAAATAATTTTTAACGCTCGACATTTACAATCATGTATCCAATTGAAATGTCATTTAGTAACAGTTTATTGTCATTTATTCATTGTAGAAAATAAAAATAAACGCATTTACTAAAATTAAATACTTTCTTTTAACAATATGATCGTTGAATAGCCATTTTTTTTTATTTTTTCTGTTGGATGTAGCTTTACTAAAAATATTTGTATGTAATGTAGCTATTTAAATTCCATAGACATCTAATTCTATGCCATCTTACTAATGTTATTAATAAAAATGTACAATTCTGTCACGAATACGGATAAGCATTCGTAACGGGATTCAAAAACTTGATGCAAAAATAATAAATTTGGTTATATATCTATGAAAATTAAAGAAATGTGAACAATAAATAATAGGTAAATATTTTCCGTTCCAAATTCAATACTAATAATACATGTACAAATACAATACATGATAAAATATACAATATCTGCCTTGCAGATATAATGATAATATTTTCTCATATAAACATAGATAATCGTCATTATTTTCTTTTAAATAAATATTTAATCTATTATCTCGTACATATAAAAACAAATATATTGAGTCGGAACACATGAAATCGCCAACGTATGTATTCCTTGTTTATAAAATTCTGTATTTTTGGAGGTTAGGAAGTCATCAAATGCCTTTTTAATATTATTCAGTCGAAAAATGAATCATCAATTTTTAATTCTGTTCATTTTAGATTTGTAATAAACCATTTAACCGCTACGGTCACGCCGGTGTGACAAATGCTTTTTCACCGCAAACGCTAACGACACGTGCTGGAAGCTTTGTGTAAAAATCATTAGGATCATTAGTACTGTTTTCTATATATTAAATCATAAAATTCCCGTAGTTTTAATCAAAATACCCAGAAAGGGCCGATTGTTGAGAAATTGATTTTTGTCCACTGTGTTTTTTTCGTAACGTTCAAGTAGAGAATCCATTTCTCATCTACAATAATTAAATCTCGAAGAAACATACGGTAATGTTAATTTTCTAGCAATAATTTGCATATTTTCACTCGTTCTGTCTTGTCGCGGTCGGACAAATCGTAGGGGACTCGAACACTTTATCTTTAAATTTTTCGAGTAGTAGATTACCGGGATACTCTCTATTTATTTATTTAAATGGCCTTCTAACTCAAAGTGCGTTTTTGGAGAACCTACGATATCTTCACTGGTCCTGGGCTTCTTCCATCCATCTCCCAAGCACCAGCATAGGCGCGTCAAACTTGACCCCGAGGCCAGGATTGCGATGGTTGTCATGAGCGATCAGGTGCTGCGGGCACTTGAGATCTGATCTTCGTCGTTGGTTTTGCTTTGATTTCATTTTTCAAAGCCACATCAATCACTTGACTATCATCAATGCTTCCAGAATTATTATTTTTAAACTAACGTTGCCATTTTTCGACATCCGATATTATTACAGTAAACCCCCCTATAACGTCCAGATAGGTTCTACGTTATAGGGGGGTAATTTAATTTTTTTCATTTGAAGGAGATGAGTGCATCAAACATTTAAATTTTTCTTTTTTTTACAATAGTTTATCAGCGCAAATGACTTGACTTGCGCGACGAGTGATATCCTTTCGTATTTGAGCTGACGTAATCTTCCCGCAACTTGCGGGCAGGGAAGATCAACACGACATTTTATTACTTAATTTTATAAAATTATAAAATATTTTTATTAAAATTCTATTTAGCGTTTTAAAATATGTACGTTATAGGAAAAAACTGCCGCAATCGTTATAGGAGGGTTTACTGTATTTAAGTGGCCTTCTAAACCGAGACGGGTGTTTTCCACGTAGAGAACACTACGCAATCTCTGTCGGTCTTGGGTTTCTTTTATGCACCTCTCAGGCATCAGCAGAGACAATTCCGTCACAATCCTAAGGCCAGGACTGCGATGGTCGTCCTCCGGGATAAACTAGGCTCTTCGAATGGGGGTCAGGACGCAAACCATAAGCCCGAGAGCCGAGCTGTTAACACGCAGATTGTGACAATAATAATCGGAGCCGATTTCTTTTGATCGTTGTATAGGATCCACTTCTCTTTGAGGTCTGCTGCATCTCCGAGCAGTCGCTTATCGATTATTTGCACCGATGTTCCTCAATTTTTTATCATCGACAAGAGTTTAATGCGATTTTGTGTGTTCCGACCTAATATATATAAAATATAATTAAAAATCACAAGCTTACTATTGAGATCAAGTTGTTGCACGTCAGATACAAAACGATATTTTACTCGTTCGCAGTTGCCGTGTTATCGTAAAATGCTTGAATATATTTTTACATGTCGAATCCAGTAAGTGATCCGACAATAATTTACAATTTCGATTTATATATTTTCTATACGATATGTATGTAATGTTTTATTTTTAGATTTGCTCGGCGGAGGTGTTCCCTTACAACCCGTGTCGATTAATTCCAATAAGGAATCTCAACGATTAGACATCAATATGGCGGCTGCCGGAAACAATCCCAACAGCAAACAGCCGTTGGGCGCGACGTGGGCTGACACACAAGGCAAGGTAAACATAAACATAGACGACCTGTTTGGCATCAAGGGTCCGAAGGCGGGCCCGCCGCCATCCATGAACCAGCTGAAGAGCAACCCGTCGAGTCCGACGCACAACTCCAACGCGCCGTACCAGCGCTGCAATCGCCGGGCTTCGGCCAGCCGACCGCCGACGTCGGATATTCCGCGTCCTTCCCGATAAACAATAACGCGCCATCATTCAACAACAACAACAATAGTCTGTTCGGGTCGGGAAACTCCAACGTGCTCAGTGGGGGGTTCAATCAAGCGTTCTGTGCGCCGCCGATGGCAGCTAACAACCAACAACCGAATTTTTTCCAGGCGCAATTCAAATGATATAAACCAATATTGTGGATAGACTGAGATAATTATCTGTCCGCAATTGAAATTAAATAAGACTTGAAAGATTAAACATGTGTATCGCGTATAGGCAATAAATAAATAACGTTCGATGGTATTTTCACGACCAATCTCACAAAAATCCATGTGCAATATATAATCAAAAAAAAATTATTTAATAAATGATTCGCAATAAAATGAAAACATAATCAAAAATAATTTATTAAACAGTACGAGATTTAGATACTTGTTCGAAGTTGTTATCTAATGATTATTATGCATAATATAAATAATATTTCGAAGAATTCCTATTAAAAAATCTTTAATCGTGTAAATAGACGTAGGTTTTATTAAACGTTTGATTTTCTTTGTCCTACTGCGTCTTTAGATGACTCGAGCGGTTTATAATACTTTACAGCGAGACTCGCGCGTTGTGAAATTACGTATTAAAACGACTAATGAATTAATATAATGGTTAACCGTGATCCAAGCTCGACTAACAAGAGACGTCGGTTCTATATCATCTTTATCCTAACTGTTATATTAGTGTTTTAATGATATTATAATTTAAAAAAAAAACTATGGTACGTTATTGAATATTGATTTGATAATTTCCACTCTACAGATAATTGTACATGTGTATATAGATACTTAATGATTAATCAGTTCATTGCATCGGGATGTTTGACGTTTTCGGGGTAAATTTAAAGATTAAAACTATTTTATCTTATAGATAACGAACCCTTTCCATATCACGTTTATATATATCAAACGAAATAATACGATATTCGTGACGTAAACCCTCACAATCGCATTTAAATAACAAAAATATGTATATTTACGAGTACGATTCCAGAATTTGTATAAAACATTAGAAAAAAAAAAAGTATTTTAGACGTTTAGCTACATACATAATGAAGAAAATAATATTTTATCTATTTGTTGTATACTACAATGTATGTTTGTATAAAGAGAAATATTCTGTGTAATATTTATTAGCGTTAGTAATCTTGTTATGAAGGTTAGAAAACTGAATAAATCTGTGAATTTTAACAATTGAGTATTATAAGAAATGATTTTTTTTAATTCATCTTTTTGAATTTTTTAATCGTATACATTCTTATGACATTCCTATATATATATATATTTTTATTTATCTTATCTATTCATCTTTTACTATTTATTTTATATTTATTATTTTGTGTTTGTGATATTGTACATGTATTATAAATACTTAGTTTAACATTCTGACGGTATAATTCCGCACGAAAAATCTCTCAACTTAAGTATTTATCAAATCGTTTTATATAAATAAATAAAAGAAATCAGCTTACGTTGATATTATTGAACTCAACAATTCCGTAACATTATTGCAAATAACATATCGTAAAAACTATTTCTTATCATAAAAAAAAATCGCATCGTGTAAATCTCAAACTCTAATTCCACTTGGTGACGGTAATAAAATCTTGCCAATATATAATCGCATTAATAATTTCCATTGCACAAATTTTTTGTTCAATATAAATGCTGACATATTGATTATTTAATTATATTTTGTTGAATTATTCTCCCGTAGTTAAGTAACACTTTGGCACATATTACGAAAATTACGGTTAATCATTAATCAGTGCCAAAATTGTGCCCGGATCACAATCGGACCGGAAAATGTTTTGTTTAGATCTGAAAAAAATAAATTTAAATCAATTTCATAATATTATGCACATGTTTTCCGATCGTTGTATATAAGGTAATAATTAAAGAAAGGCGTGATAATATTAATGAGAGTGTTGTTATCCACACTGCGTTAACTTCCCAATATATATTTTTAGTTGCGATAAAAATACATTCACAATAATTTTTGTAACATGCATCTGAAAACTCTTTTTCGTTG
This sequence comes from Philopotamus ludificatus, assembly GCA_022495035.1. Lineage (NCBI taxonomy): Eukaryota > Metazoa > Arthropoda > Insecta > Trichoptera > Philopotamidae > Philopotamus > Philopotamus ludificatus. Next base: position 30,969 of record JAGXCT010034912.1, read on the forward strand.
TTCAGATTACATTATATTTTTAATTTAAGGTAAAGTAAAATGCTCACAAGGTGCTGGGAAAATGATTCATTATTTGGGTATTATTGTAATCTAAATAAATATATTTAATGACTGTTGATATGTATTTTTTTATCTGCATTCCGTACATACTCACCTAATCCAACTCTATCATCCCTTTTTACTAATCCGCGTCTACGGAATCGTTAATTCAAATACGCAATTTACTAAAAAAAAATTTATTATCATTTTTTTTTGCAAAATATATGTAAAACATCGTTTACATCCAGTATTACAATATTCAAGGCCATATGATTTATTTTTACAATTAAAATTATTAACAACGATACCTCCAACTTATATTTTTTTAAAAAATGTTAAAATAATATCAAATATTGCTAGAATTCTGATGTTTAACCTTTCCCACTATGGATATTTTTTCGTCAAATTTACGTAATATGAATAAGAATCATCCTATACGGATTGATCTGATATCCTATCCAATAAAAGTCTCATTTTTTATATAATATTATAAAAAACGTGGTTCAATTATTTTGCTAAAAAATCTTTTAGGCCAATACTTCTGGCCCACAGAGTGGAAAAGGTTAAAATATATATAAGGCACATTAGTATCAGGATATTTGGAAATGATTGCCTTTAAAAAAACATTTTTTTTAATTTTTCCGAAACAAAAAAAATAATGGTTTGGTAGCCCTGGTTTAAATTTGAATATGACATTTGTGAATAATACAGTTAGTCCTCCTATAACGAAAAATACGTTATAGAAACCATAGGCACTCATACAAAATTTGAGAAGACGGTTATTTTATTTTGTAAATTGAACGAAATCAACATCCATTTGCCGTTCGCCTATTTTCAATGACCTTGTTCAATGTCAATGGCATGTGTAATTTTTTATTATCAATCAAACGACACTGACCCTATTTTTTATTACGAAATAAGCGTTATAGGAGGGTTTACTGTTAATAAATTGGTTGTTCCAAAAATATTGGAAAAATTAATCGTATTTTAATTTCACGGGCTGTATTGACCCAAATTCGTTGTTGTGTTGGTAAACTTGTCGCTGACATATCTTGACATCTGTGCCCATATAGGGTCCATAATATATTATTAATAAAATTAAATAAAGTCAATCACTTCCATATAATCTAATATTATAACTAAAAATTACGTGATTCAATGTAAAATAAAACAGGACAATTATAAACGTTCAGTGGTATGCAGTCAGCACTCCTATAGTGCCCCTTCTATAACGCCTTTTTTTACAAAATGCAAGATATTTCATGAACAACAAAATATATCAAAAAAATAAAAAAATAAATTTTGTATAGGTGCCTAGTCTTCTATATCGTGGGTTTAGATCACGGCGCTATAGAAGGGTCGACTGTATATATAAAACTTGTATACATTTTAGATATGTCAATTTTAATTAGCGATAAGGAGGTAGATAGATCATTTGTTCATCTCAAAAATACGTAACATTATGTATCGTCACATAACAGTGTTTAAAATATCTTACGGCATAATTCGTACGTAATATTTACGTTACTAACAGTACGATATCAATACATAATAATATAAATAGCGAATACAAAATATTTATAAAATAATACATTGTAGTTACGATAATATTTTCACAAGTACACTATTCTAAATGTGTATAAAACGTTTCGTCGCATTTAATAAATCTAAAATAATATCCGCATCGAGACAAATTAATAAACTATCCTAATTCATAAAAGAAGAAATGAATCGTGAGAAAATTGTCGATTTAACGGCGGCACAATCACAGAAACGTAGTTAACATCCCCAAAAAAGAAACCCGACGTAATAAATCAATACTAATATAATATGCATGGGGGAACGAGGTACGATTCATATTAATCTAGAAATCACAAAATTGCATCAGTCGTGTTGTAAAATTAAATTAAAATTTCAATATCATTTTTCGTAATGTAGAATAATTCGAACGATTCGATATAAATCGTTATTTTAATACGGTTGTGACAAAATTTTCAGTTTCAATGACGTCTACGAATCTGGCGTAGTTTATTCAGTCCATATACTTATTTGGTTAATATTGGCGTAAATACAAAATAAATACGTGAAAAAAATCAGCGGACGGATGTAATTAAATTATATTTTTAGGGTAGGAATATCGTGAAAGGCGTATATAACACTGATGGGGGTTTTTTTGGCGATATTATACCCTCTGGATGTCAATAGATTTTCCAATTCTACCGTTTGTTCGCCGACAACTTCAATCAACGATATATGTATCTGAAAAATAACAAAAAAAATGAGTTTCATAATACAATATAAAAATAATGGGTATCCAACGAAAATGTTGCATTTTTTAATGAAACGTTATATCAATTATTATTTATATATTCTTCCTCAATAGCTACAACTCTCTTCCATCTTTATAGTAATTTTAATATTCCATTTTAATCATCATCATCATAGGCGCAACATCCCGCATTCTTGACACATGTCAAGTCTGGCTACTCTAACGACAGCTGTGACCGGTATATCCTTGTATAGTCTGTTCAGCGCTTTGCTTCGGATACACCAATCCCGTGATGTTAAAATATAATGCTAGACTTTTTAAAAAAAAGGAAGAAGGAAGAGGGAAAGTGGCTTTGCATAACCCTGTAGCAAATTACACCACTAACCAGGTCCATGTGTTCGATTGGGCACTCCACCGGGAGACCTGTAGGAGAAATGCCGCATCGGACAGCATAGAGTAGGTAGAGATGCGCAGCGTCCAGGTAAGGACAGGACCACAGAACATGACTGTAATCCTGACAGACGTGCTCATACCAGCAATATGGAGATGCTACAAGGTTAGACTCTTTCAAGTTTAGCCTTTAAATTACTGTGGCCAGTCAGGAACTGACTGACCCAAAAGTCTGGGAAAAACCAGTTACAATTAAGCCTGGCTCTGATATCGCGAAAAAAGAGATAGGTGGTCCAGTCCACCCTTTGAGGGAAGTATCTCATCTGTCCGGCCACTGATCAAGAGCCGATTTGCGGACGCATGATTTTAAAGTTGCCAAAGATTCGCCCTCGATTCGGAAAATAGTAGTTGCGCCGACAACAGGACTGTTTTTTTTTTCAAGCAAAAACTGACGGCCCTCAGCTGGATTTGAAGGTCGAGCAAAGGATGCCAGCAATAATTAATATTGATGCCGTTTAAGAAGTGCGATAAGCGCAAGTATGATTAAGGAGGGGCAGGCGCTGCCCGGATAAAAAGATTGTAACCTACACCCCATGCGTTAGACGCGATGCAAGAAATACGGAAAAACGGCTATAGCTTTATCAACCGCACCTCTCGCATGTAACAAAAAGTGACCGTGTTAATCGAAAAGTACACAAAAAATGCATAATTTGATTGTTTTTTTTAAAATACATAAATAACACAAAATTATT
>JAGXCT010034912.1:35671-65064 GCA_022495035.1 Philopotamus ludificatus
TGAATATTTGTACTTTGTACTGATTTTTTTCGCGGCCCCCGCGAGGAATCCTGCGTCCCCCCAGAGGGCCGCGGCCCATAATTTGGGAAGCACTGCTTTAAATGACCACCAACCAATGGCAAAAAAACAGATAGACAACCAAAACCTAGCTAACCATTGAGAAGAATCATGTCTAAAAACAACATTTTTATCGGATACCCCTTATAGTTAATCAAAATATTAAATAATTAACCTTTTTGTTGCGCGGAAGAGACGCAATAGCCGCCAGTTCACATCCTCCGCAAGATAATGACAAGAAATCGACATTATGTTCTTGAGCGGCTAAAAGTAACGAAAACAATGGGAAGCATTTGACTCGGGCGCTAAATTCTTCTCCGGTACTGCCCAACGCTGATATACCGATAACACCGACGTCTTCGTGAGATCCATTCTCCTGATAAGTTATCTAAAATATGATTTATATTGTTTACCGTTCTCATTGTTATAATAATATTTATGTACATAATAAAATTACTTCTTTCGGGTGAGTAGATGAACTGAGACATGCGTGAATTGCAAAAGTGCCCAAAGCTTTACGCCGACCGCGCAAATGGAAATAATCATGAGCGTCGGGAGTGACAAGCAATCCTCTCCAACCCATAGTACCCTCCAACCATTCAGTGCGTGATTCCCCCCCAGAGCCCGCTCCGTACGCTCCGATTTCCACAAATACACCGTTGTGCTAAAAAAATAAATTGATATAAATATGCCAACCACAAAAACAATGTACCGCAAGTGCTTAGCAAATTTATCTTGGATATCTATGTATATTAAAAATATTAAATATAGATAAGAGCAAAAAAAATAGGCTTCTGTGATTATAATGTACACACATACCTTATAATTGAGCAACTGTGCGACATAATTTTCAGTCAGCGACGGAGTTGATGGTGGCGGCGCGGAGGGAGGCGAAGGGTGTCTGGTGTGCGGCGGGAAAGGTTGAGCTGCGCTCGCCAATTGCCACTGACGAATGTACGCTACTAGCACGTCGTCGTCTTGAGATACTTTGGCCAACTCCTCTTCCTGTCTCATGTTTTGTCTGAATTGTTGACGGCGCATGGCTTAAAAGTAAATTAAAGCTATTAAAAACGAGGTATGATATAAATAATTATACATTTCCATATATTTCACCTGTATTGTCCATATATATAAGAAGCATGGTCATTACGGATACAAAAGTTAAAAGAAATAAAGTTGCCGGTAATAACCGTCGAAATGGTTCGCGTAGTGAAGCGATAGGATCGACAATCGTCTCGGATGCAGGAACTTGAGGATTCGGTTCAGCTGCAGATTCCTTTAAATAAAAAATCATCACATTATAATTGTTTTATTCAGTTTTTAAAAGTTCTGACAAAACATTAAATAGAGAATTATTCATTAATTGCGAATACACTATCTATATATAATATACCACGATTAAATTCTTTATTTGGTATTTCGTTTAAATCTTATTTTATAAATCCTATTAAAAGTTGAAGACAGTTTTCTCTAAAAGTATTTATCTCAACTATGAGCTTTGTTGTTATGTTGTTTTCTATTAGTAGTCATGAATGTCAAGCAAAGACAAATTATATGAAGAGATCTGAGCAGGACAGACCTTGGTGGGCGGGGGGCCACCCCAGCGCCCGAGCAGTGGGCAGAGCCGCAGCATGACCATCTCACTCGCGCCTGTCACTAGGAGCGCTACTCACTCCTTGGTCTTAACCACTTTTATTACAGCCATGACCCATTTCATTTTATCAGTCGCATCCTAATTTTTATTTTTTCTCCTTAATATAATTTATAGCTATTTAAGATTAGATCAATTATTTTCGAGATCTTATCTTTTATATATGAAAGGATCGAGTCTAGTATGGCTCATACATTTAGCGAGTGAGTGTCTCGTGGCTGGCAAATTATGATGATGATGATATGATTTATTTATATGTTTTAAAATTCAATAATATACACTAAACAGACTTCATTTATTTAAATATGTATCATTCTATTCATATTTGATACATATAATTATAAAAATACATGCGTATTTAATTTGAATTTAGTTTTTATGAAATAAAATCAGTTTAAAAACATATTACGTATTATATTTCGGTTTTTTAACTAGTTTATCTTCATTTATTTGAACTTTGTACATTTTCTATAATCAGTCTTTATAATTAAAGCGTATATCATTCAAGTTTGACGCGTGTTAGCGATATAGCATAATTTGTATTGGTTTTTCATATTTGTTAAATATGTGTGGAAATTTTCCGAAAGGGATTAATTAATTGGCGGCTGTTCAATGCAGCTTAATGTATGTATTAAAAAGTAATCCTTATATAAAAACAAAATTTTTAAAATATAGTAATATATCAGCACAATTTATATAATATTTTTGCACTAAACGATTTCATAATTAGATCAAATATGTAATTTTCAGCACACGTTTTTATAATTAAAGATTAGATATGAAAAATAATTTATCAGCAAACATCGTTGGTGTATTTATATTTCCGCCTCTGAGTTTGGTTTGGATTTTACTTTTTCTTCAAATAATAACGAACCAATATTATTTTTTATCCAATTACATAAATCGCTTTAATATATTTCTTGATTTATATAGTTTTTATAACACAATTTTACGTATTTTATAGATTATTAATTGATAATTTTCAATAAAATATTAATTTTTCGTATTTAATCGTAAATTTCTTGACCTTGTGAAATATATTTTTATTATCATGTTATTATTTTCATACATATCGAATATCGTAAATTGGTCAGTGATACATCATAATTAGCAAAAATATTTAATTTTGTAACGATATTTTTTACACCAAATTTGATAAAACATTTTTTTTTTAATTAAATGCATGTAATAAGTAAAGCGGAAAGAAATTGCATTTCTTTAATGCGATAAAAAGTTTATTTAAACCTGTATAATATTTTCTGATCGATTTTTAAACAATGCCTCTTTTAATTTACTAATTGTGCTAACATAGTTATACTATATAATTGTGCTTAGTGAAGATGTACGTCTAATGCCAGCAATGGCCAAGAGAGGGAATCTCTTTACAAAAAATCGCATACCAAGACGGCTCGGGTCCCCGCGGTATGGACACGAAAAGGGAGCCCTCACGTCATGTGTGAGACTCGGGTTCCTTTGGCCTTGACTATCATGCGAGAGTTTGGTAAGGCCCATGCCCTCAGCGAGTGAGAGCCTTACTATATAATTGTGCTTACATAATTATATTAACATAATTTAAAACATAATTTTAGAGGAGAGGACTGATAATAATTAAGGAAAATATTTCGAAAATTCGTCATGTCCGCAGTTTAATCTATAGTAGAGTATCAACAATGTGGTTTAATAAGTCATGAGATTGTGTTGAAAATTGCAATAAAAATGTACACTGCTATATTTCAGCTCCCCACTTTTATTTTCTTCCTTTATCGGCCATTGCCAACAGCAGACTGGCAGACGAGAGTTTGCTGGATCCTGAAAATCGGCGAGTATCAATTCACGACCTATTTTTTACTCTTTACACGTGATTATTTAAAGTGAACATCTATTGAAAATCACACATTAAAATTAATATAATAACATTTTTTTAATGATTTATAATCGTCTACTGTGTTCTATGTTCAATTATGCCGGAGTGAGCTTTTTCTGTAATTTAAAAACGATATCGATCGTTTTTCAGGAGAAATGTTTTAGAATCGTTGACGTTTTGATTCATAAAAACTCATTCTAAGCCCTGGTTATAAAAGTAATACGTAGTCATATAATAGCGTCAGATTTATCAAGGCGGCCATATACAGAGGCTTCCTCTGGATAAGCCCAACAGAGTCCTCACCGAATGTTCTTGGACCGTGGTGGCGAACCTTTAAAATATATCTAAAATATTATTTATCGACTGTATGACGTGTCAAACAATATTTTTTAATTTATTTATTTAAATAACTACAATCATAAATTATACTATAAATAGTTCCATGAGATATCTATTTGAAAAAACAATAATCTATAAATAATTCATCTGCCATCTACTGCATCGTGCACTAGATTCGCCACTACTGCTACAAGAAACCCAAAACCTCACCAAGAAAACAAAGGCTTTAATGAACACTTGAAGACTTCACGACCCTGGAAGGCGAGATACTGGAAGACTACCACCCTGGATAGGATAGAGTGGTCGAAAATTGTCATCAAGACCAACGAGTGCGGATTCGTTATATTATGATATTTTTTATTTTTGAAAAAAGTGTCTCAGCACTTATCTGGCTTTGTCAAATGCCATGGTCAGCAATAAAATAATATTACGAAGATATTGGAGTTGAATATCGAACTCTTTTGGTGTTGGACTATTTAATATTATTAAAACTATCAAAAACATCGACGAAGCCTGGAACGAAGTCAACCAGTTGTTTATGAAGGGTGTTTGAAAAGGGTTGTTCAGAGAAATCGTTGAACATCACATAAATTATGAAAATGATAGTCAAAATATTATCAAGGACTAGTCTTATTGGTATTTTCGGAAATATCAAAGGTGTCGGTTTATAATCTACACTGTAGATAACAAGTGAGTGAGTCCTTAAAAGTTGTTGTTACATATTATTTGTCAGTTATCGGGAAATCTAGTGGCCAAATAAGGATATCTATTGTCGTTTCTTATTTGCAACGCGGAATAAAATAAATTATGTAATATTAATATATATCGTTTTTTTATTTATCAATTAAGTATTTTTTCGAATTTTAAAATGTTTTTTTAATCCCCCGTCAATCGCGAGATTTATATACCATGTCCAAAACATATCCCCCCGCGACCAACGGAAACGTTATTATAATCGAATACTAAAATTTAAATTAAATGCAAACAAATCTGATGATGATGGTTTCGTATGGCTAAGGAATGTCAATTAATTTGGAGGAAATATCAAAAAATATAACTAAACGAAAGCAGTCAATGTGTGTTCAACAAAAATACGAGCAATGTAAATTAGTTCAATTAAATTTCAAAGATAATATTATATACGGTTTTCTTTTAGGTGATATGAAAAGAGAACTTACATTAATTAAAATATATTTGAGATTATAACACAAATAAAGTTGTTAAGTAGTAAAAAAAATGCATATTATTTTTTCTGTGAAAATTAAAAATGTTTTCCTTCTGACGTAATTTTTTTATTTTATTTAGACTTTTGAACAAAAAAAGGTGTATGGCCGATTTTCGTCTTTTCTAAGTGTCAGCCCCGCCCCCCCGCAAATAACCTCCTAGGGCCACCTTTGAACTGCACGTGACGTCACGGGGTGCTACTGTGCGCCCCCATTCCACGGGTGAGCTTCAAATGTTCCATTTCAAATTATTTTTTTATATTAACCTATTCTGCAATACCTTCCAGTCAGGTTTCTGACATCTTATCCATTTTCAAAATACTAACATTTGTTTTCATTCATAAATCAACAAAATGATTTAAACATTGTAATGCATTAATATAATTCACATAATTATAAACATTTTTCGATTTATTGAATTGTTGATATCCGCATTGTTGTAATAATAGAAACAACAATGTCCAAATGTCAAAATCATTTTTGATATTTCCATTCATCTACAAGCAATATCACGAACGATGAAATAATCAGATTACCAGTATTTCTGCTCGCAGATAACTTTTATCTATTAGGAGTAGGCAAAACTTCGCAGCGCTACGCTATCCGTTTAATATCGTAGTAACGTAACGTCCGTATGAGTCGTGTAAATGGCACAACTGCTGGAGTGCTAATTTTATATATTTAAAACTTATTTATTTTCTTCAAGTAAACATCCCATCTTGACGTGAATATTTCGCGCATTGAATGAAAGGACGCAACGACTCAAAAATGAGTCGTTAGTTTAACCCTTAAACTTCTATACAACGTTAAGAAAACTTACAAAATTAAGTTATTTTTGAAAACATATCAACAGCTCCGCATCATCACAAGTTTTAGAATATTATTAGAATATTCAATGATAATAATAAACGTGCGGTTGTTTGTTTTTTTTATACCAGCAAATAAACAACTGACGCTTCTGATAAGACTCATCGATTAAAGTTTACGCTTGCGTCATAGTTTACTGTATAACTACGATTATATTCATATCAATAAAAATGCATTTTTTATTTCGGATGTCCCAGATATGACTCATTAGTTTCCGTAGGGCTGTTGATGTTATAACCATTTATAATAAATCTGTAAGTTGTGATAATTTTAACATAAATCACATATTTTGCGTGTTTGCAGTGAATATGCACCGTGCTAACTCAACGTAGATTGACTCCGCTGTTTAAGTGTTAACTGGTTATAAGCAATGATAAATCGTTTGCAAATATAAATAGTGAATCTGATGAGTCTGACCTTATAATAGATCATTCACAATAACATGTGAATCAGGGACAATCAAATATTTTATAAAATTTAATATAAATTATTTTCCATATTTAAATGTTAATACCTCAGAAAATATGTGAATCGATCTATATAGAATGATTGAGATAATTAGAAATTAATTAAATATATTTTAGTAAATTTGGTTAAATAAAATATAGTTTTTAATATTTGAATCTCGTGGAATTGGTATTTGCGACATCTCTTTTATCTCTTTACTGCTTGACCCAACCTATCTCAGCATGTGGCTTTTTATAAATACACTGCCTGACAAAACTGATAACGCATCCTAGCTTACTTGAAACGAAGGCTAAAAAAAGATTCAATTTTTTAAAATCATACCCAAAACTTATATATATTTATTTGTGATAAATTGAAAGGCATTTTCTGAATCCGGTAACATAATTAAATAAAAATTGATACTATAATTTAAAAAAAAAAATCTAAATTGGAAATAAGTCCTTCCTCTTTGTAATATTCATGAGGTTTGATTATAATAATTACTTTAAAAAATTACCGGGTTTGGCAATCAATTTTTATTTTATTTATACATTTAAATAATTACAATTGTGCTATAAATAGATCCATGAGTTATCTATTAACACATTGGCAACGGATCGTGGATTCCAAAACGTTTTTGCGTATGTCCGGGCCATACGCAGTTATAGGATTTGTACATATACAGTCAACCCTCCTATAACGTTTCCTGTAAATCGCTGTTTTCTACCAAAATTCTAATATTTTTAAGGTCAATTTAGATATTTCGTAAATATATAATACATAGAGCGAAATAAAGGTCAATACTCTTTGATTGACAAGGTATTTTGTAGAAAACAGCAATTAAGAGGAAACGTTATAATAGGGCTGACTGTATATTATAGGATTTTTATCAGATTCAGCTTCATATATGACTGCTTGTTATAAAAGTCTGAATGAGTTAAAATTATTAAATGAATATATTAGTGTGTAGGTCATTACAAACAATTTTAAACGATCCGTCATGGTGGTTCGAAACCAACGGAGTCGGACGATGGGGTCTATTTACTATTTACTATAGACCCCAAGCATTCCATGTTGAGTTATTAATGAAATCTTTATCAATATCTTGACTTAAAATTGTAAAAAGTGGATTATTCTAATAATAAAAATAATTATTCATGGTATGCTTCATAATTTGGATTTTTTAACTAATCAATATGACGCATAAATGACACGCCCACTTGGCAATGTCTCGCCACAGACTGAGCTCACGGAGCACATATTACTTATGCATTTCACTTGCACTCGGCACATCGTATTGGATGCAAGCGAGAAAAAACACTGCTCAAGTGGCAACAACATCAAATATTGTTGTTTTTTTTTTTTTTCGTAATTGCGGACAATAGAGGACATTAATTATTTATAATATCTATTCTCTAGACCTTTTTAGACAAATACAAAAAGTTTATGAAATGTAGGATTTATAATAAAAGAGTTATTTGGGAAAAATTTGGGGTCCCCAGTAGATCCATCGGTACGGCTAGGTTAAACCCAAAAGCTGCCCACTCCAGATGCTGCTGATTAAACAGCAATCAAACAAGTTATTTAGAAATACAAACAATAAACTCACCATAAGACGACATCAGAGAATCATAACTGGACGCGATCACAACAATTTTTAACGTCCATCTACTCAAGTATTTTTACTGTAAATACCACAATAAAAGTTCATTATTAATTTGGAGTCTAATAATTTATTTGTCAGTTACATTAGTAAAGTCAAAATATATTACATTTTTGGAAATATCATACCCGGATCTTCCAGCAGTGCTATTTCCGAGTCCAGTCATAACTCGCTGGAAATCGTGGTTTAAATCAGTGAAATATGCAGACGCTTATTTTAATTCCTTAATATATTTTTTTAAAAACTCAGAAACAAGTAGCGTTGCCAGAGAAAGGATTGTGGAATTGTTTGATACAATCATATTAACCACTTCATGCTCGGGTTTTTTTTACAAAAATGCATCAGGCTATGAAAGAAAAAAAATAATGACGCTTTTGTAAATAACGACGTTTTTCCAAATAAAACTTTAAATTATTCACATGGCAGCTAAATTTTGTATGTGTCATTATTCGATCCATCGAACCTAGCGCATGTGTGCGTAAACAATTTAGCTGACACAAGAACGATTCATCAATTGAATTTTTATCATCGGATCTTGCCATTAAAAAATGACCCAGGGCTCATGTTATGTTTCTAAGTAAAAATAACTAATTATAGCATAGTGGCTGATTGTAGTTATTTAAATAATAATAAAAAGTGCTCGGCAGGTCAAACATTCTATAAATAATATTTATATTTTTTAAATTTAATTTATATTTACTGTTTTTTATATAGCATGAAGTCATAAATATCAAACTTTCTATGAACAGTATACTTCAGATTATCCGGGTTAATGGTCGGGAGGCCATTAACCCTCTTTTGTTTAAAAATACAATTACATTTGCGGACTGTTTGCATGAGTCTTTAACGATTTTACTCAGATAGTGTCTATTGAAGTCAGTGCCATGTTGTGGTTATTACAATAGATAATTTCTACTTCTTCGCTTCCATCCTCATTCTCTTTCTATCTTGGTACACTGAGATTAGGAATAATATCCACATAAATTCTGCACAAAGAATAAAATACTGAATTGCAGCGCTACAATACGAAAAAACAATATTTTCTTTTAACCCTAATGAAAAAAATTTAAAGATCACGGGAGCTCTTTAGTATTCCGGGGCCCGACGTGGCCGCTTAGTCTGCTTGTTGCTTAATTCGTCACTCAACACCATCCTCACTACTTACGTCTGGTAAAATTTTCCTCTACGATTGAATAGATGTTACTTACTTTATTATATACCGAGATTGAGTTACTCCATGTATTACATCCAGTGTCGTCATTTTTTCCAGACTTATTCATGTCGTCCTTTTCTGCTTATAATAATGAACAGGAAGATTTTTTACGTTTGTTCCTTTAATCAATAATTCCCTAAATGCTTTCCAACTTGTCTATATCAAGGATTATAAAAAAAACTGGGGGTCCATGTGTTCGAAAGTCATTTAAACAAACAACGAACTTAAAGTCTCATTTAGAAAGAGCTATCAGCTGTTCTAGCTTCAGAAAGATATTCCTGTTGCTTATCCTGCATCGTGGAAAACCTCGTGGAAAGGGGTTTTACCGCGGTTCTCAATCTTCTTACAAAAAAAATAATTCAGTTGCAAATCATTGAACCTGGAGATTTAAAGCTCTAATTCACTAATTTGAATCCAAATGTTGAACAATTGTTATCGAAGTATCAGATTCATCCCTCTCATTGACAATATTTTTGTATATTAATTTTAAGTAAGATATTTTCTAGGTTCTGGTTTGAGCTGTTCCAAATCCAAATATTTACTTACGTGTTGTATCTTTTCAATATGAATGTATGAATGAAAATGACATTTTATTCTGTTTTTACAATTGTTCACTCTACAAAAACCCTATCAAAGTGAGCAGCTTTGTCGGCCAGATATGTAGCTACCTTAAGGCAAGACGATGCAAGGCATCGGGGCCCTCGGCAACATGCAGAATAAAAAGAAAAACCATCACAAATTAAGAAGTTTTATATTTCTTTCCGTCTTTTTACCCAAAGTGATGTTGAATTAATGGAGGCCCTTGAGCTGCTGGCAAAATCTGACGAACCCAAACAAGAATATAGAATATTTTCTTAATTTATTTTACCAACATTTTTAAAATATCAGCTAAACGATAACCAACAAATATTTTCACTAGGCGCTTCATACACTTTTAACTGGGTGAGATTTTCAGTTTTCCATCAAACATCAAATTTTCTCACTGCATGGCTTTTTCCTTCAGTCGAGATTGTCAGCTTTGAGCTATAGATTTAAATTTTCTCGTGTTGTGCATTTTTGCAATTTATAGATTAAATTATCATCTTTTGGTTAACCATCAAATTGTTCTCACTGTGCGGCTCACTTTCTCAGTTGAGATTGTCAGCTAAGAGCCAAAAACACATAATTGTTTTACGTCTTCTAGATGTGTGCATCTTTAGAACCGATAATATTAAAAAATATGAATTGTATTAATGCACGGATAATCGGAAGTATTCCGTATTTATATTTGAAAGATATTTTTAACTGCCAATGCAAACAATTGTTCTATGTTATGGCACTCTCTAGCACATAGTATATCAAGCACTCTCTAGTCATAAAAATTAATTAAAAAAATATATTTATGTCTGCCGAAGAGGATGCATTCAAACTTCACTTCTGTTAAAAATTAAAAAAAAAATGCCGGATTAAAGAAATTGTAACTAAGTACCATAATCAATTTTATCGGGCAGTTAGTATCCCATCAGTAGCAGCGGCTACTGATGTACTGACTTATGTTTTATTTGTTTTTTACAAATAAATGGATTAAATTTATAATTGCCTTTTTATAATCCTTTCTTTGCTTAATTGTCGTGTAACATCTATATATAATAGCATACGTTGTTGTGTGGATGTATAATAAGGATGAGAGTCCTCTTAGAACTGTTCAATCAACAGCACCCTGAAAACAATTAAAATAGCCACTAATATCACCATCCAAATAAATCTCCACTATTGACTTCAACTAGTTTGTGTGGTTTAATCTGATATTGGAGTTGGAAGTGGAAATGGCCAAGGATATAATAACTGTTATCTAATCAGTTACTCTAACACTGAACTTACGAGTGATGTTGAACATTAGTAAATCATTTTTTTTTACACAATGCTTTAAAATTGTAACAAAGATATTGGCCACTTTTGGTGTTTCGCATTATTTCGAATACAAATTTTATTTATAGTTCAACTATTTTCCAATGATGTCAGAATAAAAATCAACAAGATAGTACACATAATATCTGAACACGGACATCTGATTGCAGGTAAATCTTTTTTTTGTGACAATAGACTGTCTCTTTATCAAACAATAATTCTGCTCAAAAATCTGATTAAATATTATCTCTAAAATCATGCAATCCCTGTGTGTCAAACTCTAATACGCTAACGGAATAACGTTAACCGTAAAATTGAGAATTACATAATTTTGTATTATCACATTATTATTTTAATGAGGGTAATGACTGTTCGAAGCGATATATATTTTTAAATATATTCTCTTAATTACAAACTTCCTACAGTTTTGCAATCTTTCAATCCTCGATTACCTTAAAAATCACTTGGCAATGATTTTTTTGGCTCGTATCCCATTTTTTTTTAATTCATTATTTCACTTAAATGTTAACTGAAAAACTTCCGGGTGTACTGGGAATATCTTTCAGTTCGATTTAAATACTACCATGTGAACAAGTTGTGAGTACCAAGTTATTCAAGTATTTAATTTGATCGTTTTGATCGAAAATTCTGATTGATATTGAGTTTTTATGATGATTTATTAAATAATACGAATGTATATTTGACCTTATTAGATTTATTGATTATTTTGTGCGTTTCCGAGATATATTATCACATAAATTATATTTGCCGTTTGATAAAAGCGAGATGTTCTGTTGTGATTGTTACGTTTATATCTAACCCCAAATTAACCGTATCTGAATTTTATGTTTGCATCGATTAATCAAATGATTTTGTGGTTTGAAATCGAGCTGAGAATTTTTGAGATAATTTCTATCCATCTATGGATAAATGCATGTCGTAATCTAAACGTCGCTTAACTTCAATAATAACGTGAGTAAATTCCATTATTACAATTCCTTGTATGATCAATGGTAAAATAAATGTAAATATTTATCGAGTATATTGCTTGAATGATAAGGTTTATATCTTTATTTAAATATCTCGTAAACAAACAGGGAAACCAGTTTATTTTGTAGTTTTATCTACGGATTCGTAGTACATCATTTATTTTGAATCGCTCGACTACACGCTTCGATTGAACTGTCAGCTGCTCCGACGCGATGCAAAAAAATCAGGTTCTACAATTGTTTTAAATCTAAATCACAGATCAAATGTTGCAGAAACATTTTAGGGATTGTAGAACTTACTTCGGCACGAAACGGTCAATAGTATTATTTAAACCGATTTGTATTTCCAATGATTTTTCAATGTTAACATGAAAAAAAAAGTTTCAATAAGTTCACGGTATCGTATATCTAAAATAAATAATGCGAATTCTGTATCGCATACATCAGATAATAGCAAAGGGAACGTTTTTATTCATCATTTTCTCATCGACTTTCACAGGTGAATTACTTGTTTTATAAACATTAATAACGAACAATCAACATTAATAGAAATACTGTAATGATTATGTTAATAATCATTTCTAACGCAAATGTTACTTGAGTTGTCTGTCAGCTTTTGGATGTTGGTTATGCGAGTCTTCTGTCTTTAACACATTTGCGGGCAGTCTTGCATATATACTCATTTTTTTTGTTTATTATGTGTGGGTCACAGGTGCATTTGGCAGATTTTCGTTCACAGTAATCCATGCCGCCAAGGAGTTTGTGTGTAAGTTAGAACTTGTCGCAACCCAATAAGCATTTTTAGTTACTCCGTCTCTTTCACCAGGTCATTTCTCTTACATAGCTCCAAATTAATTGCAGATTCCTTTGCCACTACTTTCAGTCAGTATTCAAAAACCCAGGATCTCATACTGACTTTGATATTAGCTTAAGGTCATCCAATCCTTCGAATGTACTGATCATCGACATAATAGATAAAACCCAAATGATATATGCTTATGATAAATTAAAACCAAAAGATTTATTTTGACCTCTCAACAGTTACTGGTTTGCTTAGCTTTTTAAATTATGTGTCCGAGTCACTGGATAAGGGGGTCCAGGTCGACATTATCTATAACGACTTTGAAAAGGCGTTTGATAAAGTCGACCACACTAGACTTTTTTCTAAACTAGATAGTTTTGGATTCTCGGACAATCACTTACAATTTTTCTCCACTTATTTAAAGGAGAGGAAACAGTACGTGAAACTGAATTAATGATGTAACTTCAGGAATGGCACAGGGTTCCAATTTGGATCCATTATTATTCGTTTTATTTATAAATGACATACATGTCCTTTATTGGGATTTCTCATTCTTTGGAGATGACTTAAAATTATTTAAATCAGTTTCTTCAATAAGTCATACTCTTTCGCGGTAGTTGAACATTAATTCTTTTCTCGAATGAGCATCTACTACTCGTCTCCCATTTAGTGTTGAGAAATGTCAGGAAATAACATTTTCAAGATATAAATCTTTTGAGATCTCTTCACATGTATACAAAGTATGTAATAAAGCTTCAAGAATGTTTAGCTTTATCACGTGAAAATAATTTTCTTAAACGCCGGCGTAATATGTTTCGGTACAAATCGGACTCACCAGTGAGTCGTTGGCATTTCAGTAGTTAATGTTAAACATCATGGGGGACATTTATTGCTCCGTCGAGGACACTGGTGACACTCATGCAAGAGCTATATTTAAAATGCTAACTACTGCTTAACGTACTTTTGTTTCTTCTTACTCTTACTCATTTTCACATTTATTCTGAATTTCAATATCTTTAATTATCTTCAGTCTCTGGATCTCTGAATTTCTTCGTGGGAGCATTTTATTTTCGAATAAAAATAATTCACTATGAGAAAAAACTGTCTTAATAAGAAATGTCTGTCTTAATTTTAATGTGTTACTTAATTTTCCTAAAAAATTGGCGCTTATCAGAAAGACGCAAAAATTGTGAAGCACATCTGATACAAGTTACATTAAAGTATTTGGTAAAATCAATGTACATCATTTTGAAACGACATCCATTAGTCTTCTTGGCTCTTAATTGACATGTTTCGAATTGCAAAGCATGATAGTTTGGACTGACAAAACAGATAACATCAGTCCTTTATTGTTACTCTATCTACAAACATTGAATGAAGGAATGCAGAATGCTTTCCAATGTGGAAACGTGACCACCTCATAGCATTTTAGTATGTATACCACACCCGTTCCCCGAGTACGTCAATCGAGCATCTAACTGATCGAATAATATACTAGTATTGTGAATTTTTCTTTGGTAATTCGCTTATAATTTATTGTAATATTTGCAATGCTCAGTAAAATTTATTATTGTGTATCAAATACGTGTTTTTGCTACTGTGGTAATTTTATTGATTCTACCACGTTGTAAGTAATAAAATTTAATCACTATCCAATTATTTATTAGTTCTTGTCATATATCAAGATTCTACTTACACAACAAGTGTGTAGATAATTATAAAAAAGTAATCTGATTGCCAGATATTGAAGACATGATTTTTTTTGTATTTGATTTTTAATTCAAGTGTCAGTTGTGAATTACATGGTGATAATTTACGCACATCACCTTTTTCTTTTTTGTTGCTAACCAAGTGCTCAATTTTTGTGATTTGTAATGTGAGTGAAAATTTTAAATTATTTTACTATTTAAAGTTATTGTTTTTATTGGTATTTTGATTCAAATGTTTTTTTATAATTCGTAAGTCTAAGATAACTAACTCACGTAACTCAACGATCATTTTTTACCTTGCGTGTGCAAAAATGAACATCAAATATTTTGCACGCCTGGCAGATATACATAATTTGATGCTTTCGGAACACAATGATTAATTCTAAGGCTTTAATGCCTAATACGTAAGATTTCTTATATAAAAAATGTGCCAATTTTTTCCCATGTGAATTTAAAAACCAGTGTTATAGCTTGTAGGTAACATCCATATTATTTCGATAATGTAAGTTAAGCGTGACTAAGTTAAGTTAGTAGTCAGATAGGTGTCTAATGAAAACTATGAATTCAGGGAATTCTTTATAACACTGGCCAGAGGGTATGTAAGAGGAAGAGACCCATTACCACCGCACCTTTGTGTAGGTAGTTGGCGTGTTGGAATTGATTAGGAATTAATTTAATGCCATCTATCCTTTCTATAAATAAAAAAACGCCATTTAATTTATTATGCAGGACGATTTAAAAAAAATTTAAGCTAAGCTGTAGTGCCATTGGCTTTACCTATCATTGACGGCTCCCCATCAGTACACCCACTGATGAGTTTACTATAATCTAATTTTAGATTTTTTAGGCATGATTTTATTGTTTCTAATATGTCTGATCCACTTGTTTTTACGTGTAATGATTCCAAACTGGCAAGTTGTAATGCGCCTTCCAATTCCCCATAGATTGGCCACTCCTGATGTAGATGATCGAACCACCTAATCTGTGCCTTGATGAATTTGATAATATCGACACATCCGATCATATATAAATTGAATTCGGATTCTTATTCGAGGTCATACCATTACTGAAACAATTGATGTGACACATAAAACCTCTCAACATAATAACTCTTTGAATTAATATGGCCAGAGAAGAAAAACCTTTCAACGTACTGCCTTATATTCATCCGGAGACAATAGTAGAACTATGCATCTCTCGGCGATGGGCAAGAAAGGGAAATCTAATCTTATGGGGTCATTTAGATCACCTATTTATAATTAGCCTAAAGAATCACACATGTTCTACACACGCTAACACCGAGAGCTCTCCTAACTCTCATAAAAATTAATCGACGTAATATATTCGACGACGATAATAATATCGATAAATATTGTGGTCTTACTCGTGATATATATCTTATTATTATTTTATCGCCGTTAATTAATGATAGACTTTCCATAAATATTTATTTAGCACAATTAATTTATCTATGATTTGAAAATTAATTATTCTTGTTTATATTTTTTCAGATTCCAGCGTCTTATTATTTATTTTATTTTGTAAAATAGTTAATTCATAAACATGGCCGAGGAGCGGGTGTTACTGCAGGGCTACCGCGGTGGAGCGGAACCCATCATAATGGCGCGAGGAAGTATGACTTTTTATCCGTTTAGCTAAAATTATTACGTTAATAAAATCAATTGTTCATCAAGATCACATGCGAGTAATTAAATTTCGTAAGTTATTACAACATGTCATACGCCGATCATTAGCTGACAATTAAATTTAACACTTTACGATGCACATTTACGTTGTTACGCACACTTCAAAAATTTATTGTTGTCATTTGAATCTGATCTGGCACAAATCGTTTTAAATTTCGAATTGCATTCTTTGCCGATCGATCGTTCCCAACGCGGCAGGTTCCACGCAGGAGCTTAATACAAATAATACAGTATCGATCGATCTCTCGTTTTAACAGGTGTTATTCGATCGTAGTATATCGGTCGCTCGGTGTCGATTTGTATTCGTTCCACCGTAGGAGATATTTATTAAATTATTTACGTTATACTTTTGCTGAAACAAACACGTTTAATTATAATAACCCGCACTCAATCTCAATCGTCGATGCCGAATATCTGACCAATTTATATTATAACGTCAATGACATTGATTTGATTTCATTTCTTAGTAATGTTAAGTGTTGGCGGTGCTGTTGCCCTTATTATATCAATTGAGACAATGTTTTCGTAATACAATATATCACTGATCCAATCATTTCAATCAACAATTATTTGTGAAGCGATCGCGAAAAGGCGTCTCGTGTGTAGACCAAATTTACACGTCAAAAATATTTTTAATATAAACTCTCGATCGTAATTTTTTGACGATCCGTTAATAAAGAATATAAATTGGTATAAATGCATCACCACTTGCATTCCATTAGATTATCGCTGCGGTCGTTCACTCTCTCGTAAAAAAAGATTTATTAAATTAAGTTCGAACGATGGCCGAAACGGTCCGTCGCATATCGCTGGTAATTTTAAATAATTTCTATATTAATATGTTCGCCGATTAATAAATATTTACATTATTTTCAGGCGGCTCAGATATGATTCCCGAGAAGAGACCGTTTTTGCCGGCGGAACCTGTTAAATTGAGTCCCGCATGGGAAGCAAATAATCTAACTAACGACCAGTTAAATTTGAAAGGTTCGTATATTGTGAAATCATTTTATATATATTTTTTATAACGAGATAACTATTGTTTTAGGTGTCACAATGGACAGGGCGACGTTAGAAGTAAATCCTCCGATGGATAGAAAAAATTTAGTATATCTTACATTGTTACTGCATGGAATAGGAACGCTGACGCCGTGGAATATGTTCATCACCGCGCAGAATTATTTTGTCGGATACAAGGTATGTGTGCTCGGCTCATTTACTGACTCCGACTGAAACACGGTTGCTGTATCGATAGATATAGATAATATCATATGCAATCAGTATTACACTTAACTGCATATGTTATAGATTAATACTTGATCGTTCGGCTAAATATACATATTTGATTCGTGTTGGAGATGATTTTAAATTATCTACTTTATTAAGAAAATTTTATATTTAAAACGGTTTATTTTTTATTAAATTAAAAATATATTTTTGTATGCATTTGATTGAGAAAAAAAATTAGGACAGATAAAAAATCAAGCCACATCAACTTATGACAACTCTCGGCTTCCTATATTATTTTTGGCTACTGCAAATCTGTTCGACCGATGTACTCATGCCGAAAAACAGATGTGTCCGGAAATTATAATAAATATTTTATTTCATTGGCACAAAGAGTTTATATAAATAAATTCTTTTAATACCTTAAGAATGCTGTGGAATGCATAAAGATATCATATTCCGCTGCATTTTTTATTTGTCGACATGACTTAGCAAAAGTCATGTCGGCAAAAATCGATTTATAAAAAAATTGCAATCTATATCTTAATTAAATAATTTTATAGTGCATATTCTCTTTAACTAGTCAGCTGCTGCGGCTATTTATCACATTTACAATTGTAAAACATGACCTTCATCTGCATTTTTTCTCGGATATAAGCGGGAATCATCAAATAAACATCGTACACATGTACAAAAATCTAATTCCCCTGCAAACAAATTCTCGAGAACATCAAAAATCATTCAACTTATACGGGGAGTATATCATGAGAAAAGCTCTTGACGACTGGGAAGGCAGATTTAAAATAGCATGGTAAAAAAAACATTAAAAACTTAAATATGCGGACTTAGAAATGGTCGATCTGCTCAAAAAAGGTTTCTGTGAAAATAAAAAACTTGGAGTCGAGATCAACATTACTTAAACCAAGCTGATGATCGTCGACAGGAGTATTCAGCTATCCAGATCTGTTATTCTTCCGGATTTGGAGAAGAATTTCTTTATCTCGAATCTGAAAAAGATACTTTCAAATGTCTCAAAAAGATTCTTCGATACTTTGGGCATCTCGCTATAAGAAACTATACCCTGGAGAAGCTCGTCCCACTTGGAAACGTACAAGGATGCAGAGGGCAGGACACTCACCCGCTGGAGCGACCAAGTAAAGACCGCCACAGGCGCCACCGTAGTAGTTGCGATGCGGGATGCAGAATGCAGAGAATCCTGGAGAGACAAAATCAAGAGTTTTCGGAATAAGAATGATCAAGATAATTTTCCTCCAGTCCGCCTTAGTCCAGGTCCAGTTAACTTTTGGCCATTGGAGTCTTTTGAAGTGCATTTGTTTCAGGAGAAATGTTTTTTTTGCCGGTGATCTTGCCATAAAACCATCTTCCCTGAGCCTTCTCTGTACCGTTTTGTCACCGACTTCGGTTCCTCCACCTCCGAAGAACTCTGTTCTTATATCCACTGCAGTTTTAAATCAGTTGGTTGAACAAAACCTGTTTAAAAGACGATCTTCTGGAGCGGTTTTCTTTCGCTTTGGTCCCGTTCCTTTTTTGCGCCCTACAGAACTAGTCTTTTCGAATTTCGTGGTTTATATATAAAAAAAATCGTTTTTGTTATGCTAAATTAATAAGCTGTAACAAAACCGACATTTGACTTGGAATAGTGAATTTTGTGTCTCGCTTAAAAAAAATTGTTAAATGAGAAGTTTTTTTTGTATACAGTAAACCCCCCGATAATATCCAGATAGGTTCCACGTTATAGGGAAGTAATATTTTTTTTTTGATTTGATTGAGATCAGTGCATCAAACATTTTAATTTTTCTTTTTTTTTACATTTGACTTGACTTGTGCGATGAGCGATATCCTTTCGTATTTTGGCTGACGTAATCTTCCCGCAACTTGGGGCACGGAAGATCAACACGACATTTTATTAGTTAATTTTATGAAATTATAAAATATTTTTATGAAAATTCATTTAGCGTTTTAAAATGTTGTACGTTATAGGGGGGTTTGACATTATAGGAAAAAACTGCCGCAAACGTTATAGGGGGGCTTACTGTACTGGTATCACCAAATGGTATACTTTAGAACTGGTGATTTGTATCTCAAATTTTAAAACCAAACTTGATGGATAAGAAATGTCATTACAATTGCGAAAAAAAATAACCTGAAATATCTTTATAGGGAATTTTAAAAATTATATGAAAGTTTGCACCTACTGTCCACTGCGCCGTTAAGGATATACTTAGGTTTTTTTTTCTACGGTCTATAACTGGTTACGAAATATCATATATAATTGTTTAATTTTAAAGTATAAAATCCGGAATCCATAGTTTAACAAAAGATTTTTTTTAAATTTTAAATGAGTTTTTAAATAGTTCGAGATCGAAGATTTACTGTTTAAAATATTACAATGAGTGAGATAAAAATTCTTCTCATTATCTTTGGAGAAAATTTGTATCGAATTGTCATGAGCTGGAATGAATTAATTTTTTTGCAATAATTATTGTAAATAAATTCTCAAACATTAAATTTAACTTTATTCAATCGTTGTAAATGTACCCCTGTATTAACCCATTTATTTATTATTTTATTTCAGTTGGCTGAAAGCTATACGGGGGTAAACACTCCATATGCTGCTCAGTTTATGCCATATGTTGCATTATTTGCACAAGTACCTAATTTATTATTTAATTGGCTAAATATTTTTATAAAAGTAGAGTAAGTTTACATTTTATTTTTATTGTAATAATTAAAATTATGTGATGATGTGATTTATATTTAAAATCGAGTTCATATTACCAATTTTTATATTTAATTTAATCAATCGTTTATGAAATAATTTTATTAATTATTTAATATATTTTCAGAGGTAATTTAACGCACAGAATTGTATGGTCTATTTCGATGGAAGTAGCAATTTTCATCTTCACCGTAATTCTGGCTATGGTAGATTCATCTGCGTGGCCAGGGGTATTCTTTTGGGTGACGATGATATCCGTCGTAATCCTTAACAGTGAGTAAATATATTTATTAAGCAATTACGTATATTTTCATATTTCTCAATGCGATCATGTTTGCAGTATTCAGCGGAATATTCCAAAATTCCGTTTACGGAGTAGCGGCTAATCTTCCTCCGAAATATACGGGCGCTGTCGTACTCGGCAGCAACATCTCGGGATCTATAGCCGCCATCGCATCTACCGCTACGACTATAATGGCACCTAGCGTGAAAACGTCGGCTGTGTATTATTTTTTGACTGCGCTATTTGTGCTACTCGCCTGTTTCGATACATATTTTGCTCTACCGTTGAATGTAAGATTTCATTAAATATTATCGATCATAATCCGTGTTATTAATTCATTTTTTTTATTTTTAGAGATTTTATCGGTATCACGAATTAATGGCGAAAAAAGCGAGCGAACGTTCGGCTCAATCTGGACGGCCTCCGTATTTTAAAATCTTTTGTAAAGCATTTCCGCAGTTGTTGAACGTTTTTATGGTGTTTTTTGTTACGTTGACAGTGTTTCCGACTATTCATGCGGGTGAATATCATAAAAATATTGCTTAAATCCTAACTATCGAATACCTAATTTGATTTATGCTTCAGATATCAAACCGTCGTCTGATGATTACTTTATACCGAGTAATATATACACTCAGGTAATGTGCTTCCTCACGTTTAACCTCGGAGCGACATTCGGAAGTCTAACGGCCAGTAATTTCAGTTGGGTACGATCTTTTTTTATATAATTTATTTAATTGTTTCTATGTAAATAGTGCTCGGATTTATTTGTGTTTTATAATTCCAGCCAGGTCCACGATTTTTGTTTATTTTTGTATGGGCTCGCATAATCTTCATCCCATTGTTTTTAATATGTAATTATCAGCCGATTGGAATCGCACGCACCCTGCCCGTGCTTATAAATAACGATTACATTTATTGGGTGATTGGAATATTCCACGCATGGACTAGCGGTCATTTAAGTTCACTCGGAATGATGTATGTCGGAGGGTATGTAATCAATATCTTTATTAATTGTTTTTTTTTTGTTTAATTTATGTGTTTTGTAATGCTTCAATGTTTTTTTTTAGGACCGTCGAACCCCAATACGCACCGCAGGCCGGTATGTTCGCTGCCGCTATGCTTATCACGGGAATAATGGCCGGTATAACATTTTCAATGGTTGGCACCCATGTTGTCTCCTGGTCAATCTTTTCAACATCTACATAACATTTTCTTAATTCTCTTAAGTCTATCTTTCAATTTCATAGCTGAGGATGTATACTTTATCTGGTTGTAAATACAGTGGTGATCAACTCAACAATTTTTCTTAAGAATTTTTCATTAATTTTCATAAAACTCCAATGCATCATAAAAAATATTCATTAGTCCAGAGATTCACGTTTAACATGATAACATAAGGATGAAGTGTGACT
This sequence comes from Philopotamus ludificatus, assembly GCA_022495035.1. Classification (NCBI taxonomy): domain Eukaryota; kingdom Metazoa; phylum Arthropoda; class Insecta; order Trichoptera; family Philopotamidae; genus Philopotamus; species Philopotamus ludificatus. The sequence goes on from JAGXCT010034912.1 coordinate 57,754, forward strand.
CGTAAGGTCATTTATTTACATTTATCAGTATGGACACTGACGAATGGAAATAAAATAGACGTTCACGGTTCAACTGTAATTTTTAATTTAACACGTTTACTGCCAAGCAAAAATTTTGAAAATTCGGGCTGGGCCATTAACAAATTTTGTTTGTATATTATGTATGTTATTGTAAGTTATATAAATAATGTGTAAATGGGAGAGGCCATGGTGGCCATTTATGAAAGAAAATCCAAGGTAAAAAGTATCCGGCGGCCCCTGGGTAACATTTCGTGTTCAATGTTTTTGCCGGCCATATGTGGCCACCATGGCTCTGTGCGAACTTTAAGTACCGGCCACATGTGACCACCATGGCGGTAAACGTGTTATTGAGATCCCTTGAGAAGTGTACAGTTAATCTTTTATTACAGCTAATTTTGTTTTTTTAGGACAGTGGAATCTAAATTTGTCTTTTTTTTTAATCTCAGCCTTCGTATTGCTTCTGGATTTTTGGAAGTCATTAAAAATGTTAGATTTTCGAATAAATATACGAAATTTGAGTAAAATATATTCGCTAATCGATTATCTAATACAGTGGACCCCCCAATTACACTATCCCGAATTACACGCTGAGTTGAAATATCGCCGCTAGCCCCCAGCTTGAACGGTTGCATTCACACGGTCACATTCACACCGCTGCATTGCGACGAATACATACAAGTCCGACTATTTATTTGACACGGGTTCGGCTGCACACACAGCCGCATGCCAGAACGTTGGCTAGCGTCTGTGTATTCGACACATGCCAGGCTTTACCCCCAATAACAGTATCCCAATTTACATGGTCCCGATTTTAGTGTTATTGGGGGGTTAACTGTAATGTGGTCAGTGAGCGAGTCCGTGGAAGAATTATTATGAAGAGTAGCCATGCATCATAACGCCTATAGCTTGCATTTCTAACCGTATATTTTATCAACAAATGATCGAAATAAACTATAAATAGATCTCCACTGTATTAATTATGTCAGTTATTACGTTCCAATTTTTAATAAATCACCACTGTACTAGAGTTACGGGTAGTCTTTTTTAAATAATTTATTTTAACGAAAGCTACTACTCGTTTATTTACGTACGCCTGATTCTCTTTTTACGCAGTGCAGAAATAAGATTTGGCAATTCGAAATGTACAGATTTTCAGCGTTGAATTATTTTTCATGAGCCAAAAACCTAATGAATATATTTTTTATATTAAATTTAACCGAAAACTATTTAATTTAATTGTAACACATTAATATAATTTTACATGCAAATGTTGACAATTTTTTTTTTACACGGTACTATCTGGAATATATCATAACGAGAGAATCGGGCAGTATAAATAGAGAGCGCACAAAATGCCGATTTTTATCTGTATATATTTATACATGTCCCAATTAGTTAAAAAAAAAACTTGTTACATGTTTAAAAGAGCTTTTAGTATAACATTGTTGTATAATTATATTTTTGCAATTAGCTTAATGTTTATGGTTTTTATTTCTTTTACCCTAACCCTTCATGCCCGAAAATAATTTAAGTAAAATATTTTTGTTTAAATAAATAACAACTCGAATATTACGATCGAAATGACGATCGATTTAATTCTGAAGAATAGTTTTTATGTAACGGAATTTGGGCCTGAAGGGTTAACTAGATAATAAAGACTGAATTGTGTGTTTTGTAATAATTAACTTATAAGAACTACTTTATAATATTTGATTATATGATATAATATGCGTTAAATTCAGTTGTGAAGCGTATCTATATATATTTATACTATGTCATTATCATCATCATTTGTCAGCCACGAGACCTTACCAGACTCTCGAATGGCAGTTAAGGGATCACCTCGTACGTCCTTACCGCAATGGCTCAACCTGTCTTGGTATGCGGTTTTTTATATTGAGGTTTCTCTTGGTCATTGCTTTCATTGATTGTGTATCTTCTCCACTATTGGTATCGGATTTTACCCTCCCCAATGTGTTCAGGCAAGTAGGAGAGGGTTTGACATAGTATTTGTTCTTACATTTAGGCGTTGTGCAATGGCAATCCTTTCATCATGGCAAGGTTACTCTCTAATTTGGAGGAAGAAGAGCGAAAGTATCGAGACTAAGGCATTTATCCGCCTTTATTTTAGGGTTTTCCTTCCCAGGGCATACTGGTTCTGCTGGTAAGAAATCAGTCAGAGACCATTTATATTTATTGGAGGATTAGTTTGTTAAAAATATTTATGGCAGTGAGGAAATAATGGTTACTTTAGCTAAAAATTGTCTAAAGTAGTCGGTATCAGCCGATTTTATTTGTTTGGTTTATTCATAAGGGTTCGTAACTTTTAGGGAAGGTAACTCCAAAAATAATGGCCAGCGAGTCAGTGTTAAAGAAATATATAATGGGAATTTAAAATAAAAAATCGCTCGCCACTTCGGTTGTCCGTTGTTACAAGGTGGGGGGGGGGATGTGGGGGATACATCGATATCGACCACGGTATTCGCGTTAAAAAAAAACACTATGTAATGGTTTTCAGAAACCCTCGTGTGACGATTTTCGGTCACAATCATGATAACTTATATATTTACAAATTTCTATAAGGAAATTTTAGGTTATGTACAATTTATTTTCATTCATTTGTTTTATTTACTTATTAAGAATTTGTATCGTAGTGGAGATGCCGGGCTTTAAATATATGAGGTGAATGGATTTATTATGATCCCATTACACTCTCGTATGACGTTTTTCCGCCACAGTCATAATAACTTACATATATGTGTATTTACAAATTTTTATAAGGAAGTTTTAGGTTATGTACAATTATTTTATGCAGGGAAAAAATATTTTCACTTTCATTTGTTTCATCTACTTATTTTGTTAAGAATTTTATATCGTTATGGAGATGCCGGGCTTTACATGTATAAGGTGGATGGATTTAATTTAATCCCGTTTATAAATCTTATGTATATATATATATACATATATGCATGACAGTCACAAATTTCACCTAATTGCATTGTTTATTATGTTAAATAAAATATGTATATATATATATATATTTTGTACGAATGACTGTTTGAATAAGATGTGCAATACAATTTATCGTATCTATGTGAATTATTTTTTAATTTTTAAAGATATTGACTGCACTTTGTTTTTTAATTTTTGTGTGTTTTATGATTATATTCCTATTTTTTATGTGGTTTCATTTGCAGTCTCTTGCATTTATATTGATGGAATTGTCATCCGTAAATGACAATAGTGATATACGTGAGAACACTAATCTTAACATTTAGGACCTCTAGTAGCGTCCAGATGATAATGTCACACACTATGATAAAACGCGTTAGAATTTTACATATCGCCAACGCCGCATTTACACGTTTAATATTGCTCAGACTTATGCATATTACAATATGCTTTATAAAAATATTATAAATTTGCGATCCAAATAACAATGCCGGATGAATATTTAATTTTTGATTTCTTACTGATCTTATTTTAATTATTATTATTTTTAATATTGTTTGATTATTATCGTGTTTTTTTTTAATGTAATATTTTAAATATATTTTTTAAAATTGATATGTTATAAATATTTTCTTTTATCCTTGTTTGTTTAATTAATTATCTTTGTTTAATGTGAACTTGTGTTAATATTATATTAAATAAGTACATATATAATTAGTATTATATACACACTATATGATTAATATTATTTATTATATTAAATACAGTTGATTCCATTTATTTAAGGTAAATCCGACTTATCTGAAACGAGATGTCATAAACTGACAAATTTTTCGACTTCCAACTTAGCTTGAAACTCATGTTTATAAATGGATCTATTTTTTATATTTATTTCAATAGAAATATTGGTTCGCTTCTGGTTTTCCCTCCAGAAAAATAAAAACAGTTTAGTTTTTATTTGTATTAAAAAAATTTCAGGTCAACTTACATTTTTGTTCCGACAAATATAAAGATTTTCAGTTTAGTTTCGGGTCGAAGCCCTATTTTTTTCATCTTAAGGTAAATGCTTAGTTCCGATGTATTCAAATTAAACTGAATCAACTAATCAATAATTTCGAATATAAACTCAAGTTTTTTGACGAGAAATATTTTTTAATTATTTAATTTTAATCTTTAAATATACTTTCTATATAGATAATATTTATTATAGTAATGATTTTGTATCAGTGCATTAATCTATTTAAGAAAAAAACCTGAAAGCATTCCAATCGATGATCATAATAATATTTAGCATTACCGTTAGTCGTAAATTATTTTATTGAATGCGATGATTAACATTATAAGTCAACATATTTTTAAATATTTGGGGTACAACACGAAAATTACGTTTTTTGACATTGTCCTTTTTAATGATCAGTTGTATTTCACTTGTCGATTTGTGAAATTTTGATTTAAAAAATAAACGAGAGCAGATCAATGAGACCAACACAAAATACATGCCCATATGCCGAGGACGAATCTTCGAACCCCCGAGTACCGAGGCCGTCCAAGAATTCACATTTCTCGGCTCATTTCTTACAAATAACAATGAAACCAATTTGGAAGTACGAAGAAGAACCATGCTGGCAAACCAGTGTCACTTTGGTTTTAAATAGCATCTACAGTTGAGTTTCCTCTCAAAGAAGGCTGATGTCAAACTCTACATGACTCTCATCAGACCTGTCCTAATATACGGATTTGAATGTTGGACTTTGACAAAACAAGATGAGCGACAGCTGGATATCCTGGAGAGGAGGATTCTGAGAGGAATATTTGGAGCCGTATTCGATGACGGGGAATGGTCTATCCGAAGCAACGAATCGCTGAACAGACTATACAAGGATATAACGGTCATAGCTGTCGTCAGAGTGTGGCCAGACTTGACATGTGTTAAGGATGCGGAACAGTCAGCTGCCGAAAAGGGTTATAATTAACAAGCTTTCCTGTCTTCGGAGGAAAGGAAGACCAAGGATGAGGTGCTTGGACTGTGTACAGAGGGACACTGCGTTATTGAAACTTATGGAATATGAAGTGACGTGGTGGCAGACCGGATAAAATGGGGAAGGGTGTTGGATGAGGCCAGGGCTGTTGCGCCTATGATGATGATGATGATACCGGTTATACAAGGATATACTGGTCAGAGTGGCCAGACTCCGGTAGGCCAGTCACGTGTCAAGTATGCGGGACAGTCAGCCACCGAAAAGGCTTATGGTTAACAAGCCCCCCTGTTCCCGGAGGAAAGAAAGATCAATGCTCAGATGGTTGGACTGTGTACAGAGTGATACTGCATCATTGAAACCTACCGGAAGATGGAGCGACGTAGGGGCAGACCGGATAAAATAAAGAACGGTATTGGATGAGGTCAGGGCTCTACAAGAGAGCTGTTGCGCTTATGATGATGATCATATACATTATTTAAGTTGAGTTTTAATTTAAAACTACATTTTCGTGTGGTACCCTTAGTATATACTCGGGGTATAATTATAGATATATATATACGTTAACACTTGATCCATGTACATCTCCGGTTTTCTCTTAAATCGGTGATAATATTGCGTAATAAAGAATACAAAATCAAGGTTATTTTACAAATATTTTGCTTTGGAATTCTTTTCTGAATAACTTAATCTCTGTCCTATCGTGGACAAAATGGATAAAATGTTCTTATTTTAAATGCTGGATCAATTCATGGAACGTTTTTTTTGTTTTTTATCATCGGTTATAGAATTGCGGTACTATGAACCATGGAGTCCAGAAGTGGGTCTTTATGTAGAGGATATCTATGCTCGTCTTCAGTCATCTTTTAGCAATTAAGCTTCTTCTACACATGATACTGATTCTGTATACCTCAGTGTTAACGTGTCAATAATTCAGTATATGGAACAAACTATGGGCTTCAATCCCTTTCTACTGCCGCAGCTAGAGTACGTTTCTAGTAAAGTGCAATATTATTTTGAATACATAAAGTGACCTTTAATCAAATGCATTATACAGGTTTAAATAAAATAATTACAAATATCTTCCCACGCCTGTGCTCATCCTATCAAATCTTTACCCGTTTGTGCCTTGAATAGTAAATTGTGAAAATCATATTTATTTAAACGTGTGCGAAAATAGACGGAGAATCTCGGACGCGAAACCCAACTGCTTATTTGCTGTTAAAATTTAATTAAACATCCTTAATAATTCTTGAATTAAATCGACGTTATTTGACGATATATTCCATTTTTACCCAGATTTAAATATATATATATATTTTTTACAACGTAGCTTTAATTAAAAATGCAATCTAACTCGGTATATCATTGTGTGTATATCAAATAGTTATTAATTAAAAAAAATATGATACAATACAATATATGAAATTCGTTGTGACAATAATGACAAAGTTTACTCGAAAATAGCTAATGTTTTTTGCATTTTCATATTTAAATAATATATTCATATATAATAAATAATAAAAAAAAACAAATCTTCAGATGTTTTAGAAATATATTTTTCTACGAAATAGTTTGTCATCTTAATACATTTTTAACGCATTTTTTAAATATCTCGTTATATTCTAGGTAACGCATAACGGAACGTTGATGTGTAAGCGAATCTATAGTACAATAATCACTAATATTTCACGTTAACTAAAATGTATTCTAAATATTTCCAAAGTTGTATATCAAATAAGGTGTTTGAATTTTATTCGCATGTCCATATAGGTACATATTTATTTGTGCCTTGATCACATATGCCTAGATTCATAATTGTTTTCTCCAACGTTTAATTTTTTATTAAATAATAATATTTATAAGATACTAATGTTATATTAGAAAATATTCTGCATACCCATTACTAATAAAGTTGAATATATCAATATTATTAAATTAAATACAAATCATTGTTGAAGAATGTAGCGATCGAGAAAAATATTTGCTCAAGACAATTGCATTTATTTACAAGTCAATATTTGTTCTCGTTTAACTATAAATTTTATTTTTTATCATTAATTATCTAATGTAAGTCTTATTATTATTCGTACATAACAAATTATTTACTTAAATTATCATTTTTTTAATTTATGTTAATAATATTAATGAACATATTAATCCAAAATTAATAACCAAAAAGTAAAATCTATATGACATTGTGTTTTTATTATATTATTTGTCTTCAATACTAATTGTTCTATTTTTTCTTAAAATATTGATATTTTTTTAATATGTATTCTCATTTCTTAATGTTAGTTTGATAATATAAGTTTTCCCAGAATAAACTGATATTGTTTTATTGCAACAATCCAACTATTAC
>JAGXCT010034913.1:0-10509 GCA_022495035.1 Philopotamus ludificatus
AATTAAAATAAATGAAGAAGTTTCCAACGTGTTTTAGAATACCCACATAACTTTAAAACAACTAAGTGTTCCATTGCAGAAAAAGTTTTGGGAACTCTAAATTAGATCATAAATGATCCCAATTAGATCATATAAGTGAATGGTGCTTTAGATTTTCTATTATGCCATCCATTCATCACAGTCGAATCAAAAAAAATGTTCATTATCAATTATATAAGACAATTAAGATGATAACGCGATAACAATCATATTGTTAAAGTTACACAAAAATAAAAAAGCTAATATCTTTTACCATAAAGTAATTCAATAAAACATGCATCGTGATAAAATATGAATAAAATCAAACTTAATGTAGTTTTTCAATGAATAATCAATGGATTACCTAAATAATTGCTAATATTTTGGCAAGAGAATGCGCAAAAAAATATATATTGCGATATGATAAAATTATTGTTGTTTTTATGTACATACATAACATGTTTGTTAATATCTGAAATTTCATCTATCGTAATGAGGATTTTTTAAATAATATCGTTACGATTAAAAAATATTAAAACATATGGTCCATCTTTTAACATTATTAAGAATTAATATGATGAATAAAATCAATTTAACAGCTTTTATTTGAATTTTAAAAATAATATTATACATTAATATATAAAACAATCATGCTGTTATTATGTTTTAATATTATTGTGTTATATTAATATATTTAGTTAAAAATCGTATAACATTTGATCTATTCCTCATAATTAATGAATAGAATTGACGTTAATTTATTTTGCATTATTTATAAAATTGATAACACAATGCGGATTAATTTCAATTATATAAATCATTTGCAAAATTATATTGCGAAAAATTGTTTGATTATGTTCAAATTATTTGCAATAATATTATGAAAATAATTATATAATCGATCGATAATAAATTGCGCCCTATCAATGATCTATGAAACTAATTTTATTTATCATTGATATGAACCTTTTTTATAATAGTGAAAGTCGTTTACAGATGGCTTAGAAATAATAAAATATGTATATTTTACTCACGAAAAATTTCATTTTTGTCACGTTTTAGAACTGAACCCGAGTAGATTATTAAACGAACTGTATCAGAAACAGGAGCCTTCTCCGTATTTATATGTAAAAATTTCTTCAGGACAGTTTCGTAACATCGAATATATTTTCTATGCATTTCGTCTGTCTTTAGTAACAAATCGGTTACAAGACAATTTTTTAATATAAATAAAAGGTCAAATGAGTTTAGTGGATCGATCGAGTTGACACAGAATTAATTTATTATAAATATATTATCGAACTGTGATGTATATGTATTAATTTCGCAACGTATTAACATTTTTTTCATATCAAAATTAAATATATGGAATTTAAATGTAGAACATTAGAAAAAACGAGTGGATTAGAATGGAATCCTCTATTTTTTATTATTAATCTGTCATTGAATAATATTATTATTTTTAAATGCATTAATTACAACCCTTGGGGCATTGTCATATGAGCTTGTTAGGCCTTTCACGTAATAACCCGTGCGACCTTCGCATTTATCTCGACAGGTTCTATTAGATGAGATGCTCACAATTATCGCTATAATCTTTGACATATTGTCTATTTGACGTATCAAAAATTCTAGTAACGTCACATGATGTATCCTCTCTAATATAGCATGATCTCCTCGGTTAGAGGTCAAATAATTAACATCATTGTGTTATACAACAATTGTAATCATTTAAAATAATTCAATATATAATTCATTTAAAGAGAATCGAGTAACACATTTCCGTACCGATTAGATGATCATCTTGTTTTGATTGGTGTATAACGAGTCATGAATAAATAATTTGACAACATGCTCAACTCGTAGTATATTTTGAGCACGGCTATAAATCTGTGTGTTATTTTACGGAAACATATTTATTTCCTATATTTTTTTGAATATTAAGATGTTAAATGTCAGGAACTGAATAAAATAATTATAAAAAAACACACAAAACGGCTATATACGTACGATGTCAAATATAATAAAACGCCTTAATATCGCTATTAAAGGTTCGATGTACCATTTCATGGTGAATTGTTCCATTAAGATAATTTTTCACGATTATTAAAAAAAATATTTTTTTGTTGTCTCATATATCATTTTTTTAATATAAATAAATATCCATTAGACATCTATATTGGAAAAACCTACATGTTATAAATGTATCAATTTATTTTCAATTAAATAAATATATGTATTTTAAATCTGGGTATATCTGTATAAAAAATAAAATTAATTTATATCTATAAAAATTTAATAAATCTATATAATTTAATAATCCCACATTTCTGATAGGGCATAATAATTATTTAATTTGGGGTCATTTTCGGTGCATGTGATAAACGATTAATAAATTATGTCGGAGAGCGCTCTCAGCCATTACGAAAAATATAACTTCAATTTATTTTACTTTATATTTACATTTTAGTGTTTAGTATTATTATATAAATCTTATGGGTATTTAAAATAATAATTATTATATAAATGTTTGGCGAGATGGAATAATGCTGAAGTTCCTATCCTGGTCCAGTTGCAAATGTTTTGAAGCCACGACAGCTTTCTTCTTGCCAATCATCGTTTATCGTCTACTTTTCTCTCTAGAATTATCTGGGGAAGACGATATTTTAGTTCACGAAAGATGAGGCCCATTTTATTTTAATTTTATAAATATTTACAATGTCCAAAAGCTCTTGCTCCTTGTGAAGAAGTTGAAGTTGGGTTCTATTTTAATCGCGTTCCATTCATAGAATCTTTAATATTCACCAATAACACCTCATTTTGAACGTTTCCAACCGGTTATTGTTATTTATTGATTATATATGATATTTATTCATATTTTTTAGCATTAAATATAAAATATTTTGAATTTATAGCAAATTCTATGCAACTTCTTGTTAAAACTGATGGTTGAATAAAAAATATCCACAAAATTATAACTCAGAAAACAAAACTAATATTATAACAACCCTAACTTATATATTCGGTAAGATATTGTGACATATCTGTTTAAGCAACAAAGAGACATATTTTTTCCATTTCTCTTGTAAAATAGCCTCAACCTTTTTTATTATTTCCTCCTTTAGTCGAATCTATGAGTTTCTCTCATTATATATTTTTTACAAATTTATTAAACGAGATATTCATTAGGAAAATGAATAAGAAACATCTAGAGGGTTTTATCTGATATATGATTTAAAAAAAGACATATTTTTTTAATTAAATAAAAAAAAATGATTCTAGTTTTAAAATCTTTTGGGCCACGGAGTGGAAAATGTTAATGCTGCTATTTAATTTTGTTAATATATTTAATTCATCATTAGTGCGGTTCTTGAATTAAATTAAACAATGCATAATAATCATGACCTTATATTAAATACCCTAAGGAAATTACATAGTATTTCCATATACTTTAACACGTATATAGATTTACCTTAATTTTGTAGTTAAATAATAACATAATATGATAAATTATAGATAAACATGATTATATACAATTATTATGATAGAAAATTCTAGGATTTCTCAGAAAATGTATGTTATATATATATATCTCATTTTTTTAAATATATAAACTCAACTCTCTTTTACACGATAGAGATAGACACCTTTCACTTAAAGCGTGTAAAAAAGATTATGGATTTCCTTCAAAAATTGAAGATGGGTTTTCTATATTTAAAAAAGTATATCGTTTTAAAAAATACCAACATTGTGGTATAGAAAATAGTATTTAAAGTTAAACCCAATAAATAAATTATAGAAAATGTTTATATTGTTCATACATGGGTATTCTAATTGTGAAAAAAAATAATACTAGCAACACGACTAACGTGTTAGAATCTAGTGACGCCTTTTATTTGTTATTACTGTCTTGTGTTGTTGAATTATTTATTATTATTAAATCTGCTATCGATTTGTACGTTTTTGGTTTTACAAGTTGTTTATACATTTCTTGCTATACTATCATAGAAATTTTCAGGTTCCGTTGGAATTTTAAAGCTCGTTAATTGTAACCCCTTTTAAATAAAAACAGCTGTTAATTGATAAATTTCAGCATTGTAATGACAACGCTCGAAATAAAAGATACATATATAAATATTTTATTTCTAGGAAACTTGTAATACCCAGTATTTGTTTATTTAGTAGACCGTGTTATTTAAAAACCGTGTAAATAAGAGTTAAATGTATAGTAAATGTTGGGCGTATTATCTATATGTGTCATACAATTAAGGGATTAAATAAAACCGGACGAATTTTCCGTCTGTTTTTGGAACGAATTTTATTATCTCAGTTAATTTTCAATATCAAAATAAAATATTTCTTTTTTTCTTTCCCCCAAACATCCCAATGCATGTTTATGTCGTTTTGGTTAAATATTTTTTTAAATTAAAAATATTGAGAGCCGCTCGGTGCAATATTTGATGGATAACGAAAAAATATATCTCATTCCTTTCTACTTTTTATTATTTCGATCTCAGTCATTATTTTAATATAGGATTAAGCGAGATAGTTTTATCAATATCTTGATATTTTTTTAAAAGTATCATTCTAAGAATAAAAATAGTTATTCATTATACGCTTCATAAATTAGTCAATATTTTGTTTTTTTTATCTAATCAGTAAATGACGCGCACACCCGGTGTGTCCTGCCGCAGACTGAGGAGACGCCGCCGATAGACCGACCACCAAATTATCGCGGCACGTGACACTAGTATACGTTTCCCTCGCACTCGGCACAACGTACCGGTTGCAAGCGAGAAAAAACTTCGCGCGCGTGGTAACAGCAACGAATATATTTTATTTTCGTATTTGCAGATAATAAAGGACTATGATTATTTATTCTTTAGACTTTTTTATACAAATCTAAAAAGTTTGTGACATTTAAGATTTATATTAAAAGAGTTATAATCAAAAACTTGGAGTCCTCAATATACCCCATCGATACGGCTGGGTTAAATAGTTAAACAATTATTCAGAAAATAATTTAATACGTCCCGCGAATAAGTTGGTGACTAACGATATTTTCATAATCCAGTGTTCATAGTGTTTTTCGTGTTTTGTTTTTAGTTTTTACAACGTAAGTTATGGATATTCTTTGAAAAAGGCTCTAATATTTTTATGAACAATTATTAAAGATCTTTCAAAGCCTGATTTTATTTTTAAAGAAAAATAACAAAGCATAGATTATGTTGTGACATTCTTATTCTTTAAATTTACAATATTTATTAAGGAGTTCTAACAGATTTGTAAATCAAAGTGTAATATTCGAAATGCAATAATAATTGTATATTTTGAAGATACGGTGTAAAGATTAAGACGAAGTGTGGGTCGCTCAATCGCTAGCTGGTTAAATGTCAACAAGCAAACTGCAATAGGAAGCTGCTTGCATATGTGTTTATAACATAGAAGCATATGGCGGATATTGCATTTTTAATAGTGAGTGTAAAAATGATTTCTCAATAATTTTATCATCTTAACGCCTATCATCATCTCTTCAACCTCCATTGCGTTTAAGATCATTCTTCGAGGAGGAAAAACGGTCATGTAGCTAATATTTCGCAGTATTACCTAAAGACATTCTAAACATCTCAAAATATATCAAAACACGTGTAGATCATTATCCATAACAAAAAAGTGTGCAAAAATCGTGTACACGTTCTACAACTGGAAGTCATCAAGTGACTAATCGCCTCGTGGCACTCTCCTAGGTGGTCCATAACGATCCAGTTGCAAAAAGCGCCGCGTCTAATGAGGCGGCTAATGCAAATGAAACACTTTCGACAGAGACAGCACCTCTGTCAAATCCCAGAATGGCTTTGCAACACTCGCACATATCATCCGATTGGCCAACGACGCCAGATATTATTAATGACGGCGTTATCTAACACGCAACGTCAAGAGCGTCTGATCTTTGTGGTAAAGGTCGCTCATCTGTCCGACGTGTTGAGAAACGCTGACTTATGACGGCACCACTGACCCAATGCAGTTGACCAGGGGATGCCAACCCGAATTATCATCATCCACAAAATAAAACAGCGATTAATCAAATAATTCTTTTTAATCATTCTTATTAAAAAAAAATATACAAAAGATATGTTCAGATTACAGATTTTTCATAAAAATATATAATACAACGGAAAAAAACTTTACAGTGCCTGATGGCTGATAATGATGGCGGTAGCACTCTAAAGTATATCGGAAAATAATAATTTACAGTTAAAAATGTAAGAGAATACGGAAAAACACACGCGTTCAATCATACTGTACACACATCTCAAATAATAAAAAAATGATGTTTAAATAATTTAGATAAATGCAATAATAATATACATATGGTGGTGTTTCTTTATACATAATTACAAAAGTGTCTTGTAATCAGCTTATTGGTGGTCTTCGGGTTGTGGTGGTGCTGTTGCCAAGTAGGCCAACGCCCTTTGGATGGCTTCTGGGATTGGTGGCGGGGTTGGGAGATGATCGCCCTGAGGCTGGAATCCGTTCTCGTCGGCGATGTACTGGACGCGGATCACCTAGAAAAACGATCAAACCATAAATTCTTGACCCAAAAAGTTAATTTAATTAATTCGTTTGGCATTTAGACGTGTTTTATTCAATTATTTGTTTTATAATAATATTTCGGTTCAATTGAACATTTGATGCAACGCGACCTTATATTATTTTTTGGGTCATATGTGATGAAAGATATGCAACAAAGAAATTATTTTTGCAGCATCACTCCTTTGTACAGTCTATATATATATATATATATTATTGTGAAAAAGCTTACGTTTCCTTCAGGATCGGTGTATTGGTATTGTCCTTGCGCTACTTGAGCTTCTTTTTCTGGATCTCCGGCATTCTTCAAGTATCCCTCTTCCTGTGCGGCGATCTGATTTCCAGTTTCGTAACTGCGAAATAATTATTATATATTTAATTATAATGAAAATTGCGTCGATTTCTTAATCATCCGTAAAAATATTTCGGACACATCCGTTTTGTAATATCCCAACATGCATCATTGTTACAATGGACCAAAGATCTAATCCATCGCGCGTTACATAAGCCCCGTAATAATTCTCACACAACAAACTGCCCCCATTTAATCAAGAGATACACGTTTTGCTAATCTGTCAAAATCTCCGCAACAATGCGGCGGATTTTTCATTTTTATTATTTTTGCACTTTCGCAACGCGACCAATAACAAGCGAAATTTCGTAACTGAATCAATTTTTGGCGGTTTTAAAATTTTTGTATGACTCGGCGATATAACCGGGATGCAAATGCAATCAGCGATTCATTGTTGCATAAACGATAGTATCAATCATGCGAGCTTTCATATCGCGAATATTATTTGCATTCATTATAGTCGAATTGTTGTATGACTTTAAATAGATCAGGAAATGAAGACATAGATCGCAATTACGACACGTATAATTATCGATAAAGGATTTAGAAATCGATAATCATATATTGATCTCTAAGTATTTTATCTGCAGGATAATGAACCGGTAATATATGCAATATTATTGCATGTCTTGCGATCATTAATTACGTATGGCATCTTCACTTAAGAGCCGAGTAGCAATATGGCAATACTCATCATTATCAATATATTAATAGCGTAATTGAAATTTAATAAATAATAGAGTACATAGTATCATTGCGAATATCATTAGAATATAAAACGATTTTTTTTTCAGAGTATTTCAGCAAAAAAATATATTTATATATATAAATACTTTCTCTTTGTAATTTTTGATCAAATTTTCTTTTATGCTAATTCCGTAAATGACATGTATGAGAGATGTAATCGCAGTTAAATACCAACAAACGATTTTCACTTTCGATGCTTTCGTACAATTGCATAAATGTGCATGCTCGACGCTCAAATGTCATTCTTGTATGGAGAAATGCAAAATAATATGATCAATTATTCTCAAATTGTGCAATAAAATATGTATTTCTCAATGAATAAAAGTTAATATAAACAACACATAATAATTAAGGCAAACTGGATTGTGATTTGTGATGTGTGATGCAATACTCGTAAGAAAATCTTTCGGAAAATCGTCATTTTTCAAAAAAAATAATACGACGACCTTGCAGATAGCCTCGCATAAATAACTCGTATTGAATATCGTCTGAGATTATTAATACGCATTTTCTATGCGAAACGGAAAATTGATATGAAATCGTAATGATTAAATAAATTTATTATTATGATTCGATGAAAAAATAAAATTGATTCAATTTGATTCGATGACGATTTAGATCAGTTTTGCAATATCATATGTACCTCCATTTGTACGATCCATCGTGGTTGATTTCCTGCTCTTGCTTGAGGATCGGAATCGGCTCGGTCGACGGTCCTTGGGGTGCAGCATAGCTGACGGCCAACAGGGCAAAGCACAACACCTAAGAAAAAAAATATATCAATGAAATCATATAATAAATGGATCACTCAATAAAATCGTATCCACGATTCGATTGAAGCACAAGATTTTCACTGATGAATTTTTCACAATATCTAATAATCCATGTGGGTCACTTCGGTGGTTGGAACTTACGGCGAACTTCATTTTGGTTGGGTTTTTGGTTGTGGAGGACCGCGTTTGCACTTAGAGCACAATTGTTGACTTATGATAGCACGGTCGGTGTCATCCTCAGTATTTATAGAGGTCTGCAACGGCTGTGGGCAGTACTGGAGGAGGTACTTCTTGGGCAGCTGCCGGTGGTGGTGGGTGATGTCGTGACGTCATCGGCTCTGGACCAAGAGACGGCCATCTCCATTGTTAAAGGTTGAAGCTTGCAGTGAGTAGCTGCGGCTGCGTCTCTTCCTCGTTTTATTTTTAATAATATTTATATAACATTTTTAATTAAAATAATAATAAATATAATCGTGGAAAATACAGTTTTCGAATAAAATACTGTGATTTTATTTTCATTAATAATTCGCAAAGATATTTTTTTTTGAAATGATTTTATTTTGTATAGATAAATTAATGATGTTTATAAAATATAATTTTTGCAATTTAGTTGCATTTTGCTAAAAATGTGATTGGGCAATCAGCATCTTCCCTTCTCCGCCATGACCCTGTACAGGTAATCAACTGATCCAGAAGTGACCTTGACCTCTTTGCTCACGAGACCGACAGTGCTAATCGATTTGGCTGTAATAGAGCAATTTTTCATTGTTAAATTTCAACACATTGATGCGAACCTACAACGTGTCCGATTGTTTTCGATTTTTGATTAATGTCTGGACCGAGCCGAATACGTGTACGGATCGCGTGTAATACATAAACGAGACGTCCGAATATCACAAAAACGAAACGTACGCATAAATGCTAAAATTTGTGAGGCAACAATCTGCATCAGAAGTTTACACAGCCTCGCAGGAAATTACGCACAAAAAGGTCGACTCGGCATTGTTACGAAAATTTGCGTGTGATCAACATTTGGCAACAGTGCATCAATAAATAACAACGGCATCCCGAAAATATATATTTGTCAATCAATTTTTTTTTATTTTGGGAAATCTTTCAAAATATCCCATTGTTGGCTTAACCGATCTGTTCTTTCGCGGTTGCGCAAGACGAAATGGGCGTATGTCGGTTGAGAAATTGTAAACAGCCAGCATGTCCGATTAATTTACGCAGAAAAATCGATATCAACGATCAATCTAATATTTTTTTATTCCATATTTATGATGTGTTGCATAAGGCGTCGTAAAATTTGTCGAAAATCTAGGTGATGTATGTGTATCTTGGACGGAAGTGCCGTAAAGTAGGCCTTCGTTTGGACCTAGATGATGATGATGATACATTTAAACAGTGAGAATGCCAAGAAAGAACCGCCGTGATTAACCGTTACCAATATGTTATGAACAAGGTCTCGAAAATCGTTAAACAATCGCCGATTCTTAGATGAAAGTGATAAGTTCATTTCGAAATAGGGACCTTTTAATTATTTATCCGCAACACGCGATTGCAAAACTGATTAAAATCATCGACTGCACCGTAGAGAGTAGTCACGGGTCATCTGTGGGTTAATCAACGGACATTGTGCACAGCTAAGGTTATGATTGCAAATATTTAAATTTGAAGATTCGATTGAACATATTGGATCATTTGTTTGATTTTTTTTGTTGATCATACACTCGTCTATTATATGAATAAAAGTCAATTATTCTGCAATATATTTTACAAACAATGATGTCATTGTAAAAGGACACGAGACAAAAGCACATCAATTAAAGCAGACATACTTTCAACGACAAGTGAATGTTGTATTAAAATGTTTGAAGTTGCAATTGGATTTGAAATATTTTTGGTATTTCCGAAAGTGATTGCAGTGTTTTATGATCGAGTTCAAGACCTCACGCTATCAAGTTACGTAAAATATATGTATTTACGGCGGATGATTATGAAAGTGGTATAAGTCACTATTCCTTT
>JAGXCT010034914.1:0-34004 GCA_022495035.1 Philopotamus ludificatus
TCTTTCAGATTTAGGGGGCCGTGACATGAAAGTAATTGGGAAGCACTGCCTTAGTGGATGGTATTTCCTCTTTGTCGCAAGTCTGCCTTAGAGGCGCAATTTTTGACTCCCAGTCGAACTCCGCTGTCTAGATGATGAAAGGGGCTGATTAAGTCTGATGCGACGCTTACAACCATAATTTCCGCGCAAGGCTTCCCAGCTTTAGAATAGAGGATGGAGTGTGCGGATGTGGCAAACTCGCCCCGTCTCTCGGGTCCCAGGCCGTAGTGGCAACAAGTAAAGTTGTTCGGATGGAAGCAACGCCACACCCGGCGAGTGTATTAGACTATCGCTACGGCGTGTGATGTTGGTCTGCCTTTCCAAAGAGGGGCCCGCCCCTCCATAAGACTAGTGGATCGACCTGTACCAGGACTACGTAACCAACTAAAGCTGTATTTGGCGTAATCCGAAGGGACGAGGGCAACTTCAACAACGACGAACACGCGAAGAATGGCAAAGTAAAAGCTATACAAAATCATAAGATTTTATGCAAAAGGCATAGTAAAATTACTAGAAGGACGGAATAAAGCTGTATCTATCGAGGGAGAATATAAAATTAATAATTGACACAGTAATAAATATTTTAAGTTGAATTTTTATTTAAATATACGATATTTCGTCGAGTACCCTTCGTATCATCATACAGGATTTGCTTTTTCATATAAATCTATCTACGAATTCTATAATAAATACAATTTAATAATTAAAGTTCACAACAATATTTTTAGAAAAAGATTTATTGAACAATAAATATAATACAAATAAACATTTAAAAAATCCTAATATCTGCAGAGTTTTCTCTCGCTCCATCTGCGTTCCCCCAAATTTTATCTCGAGTTTTAAAAAATTTCAAAACAAATTATAACTGAAGGCATAATATATTTATATTTTTTCCAATTAAAATTATTGCAACATAATTAAATCATTCATTAACTTGTTTTAGAACGTTCGGTTACGGATCCGTCCGGCTGTCCGAAATAAGCTACATCAGCCATTCCGACGAACAACCCCGTCTCAACGACGCCAGGAATCATTTTAATTTTTTGATTGACCTCAGGCCAATCGAATTGTTTCTTACTATCAAACTTCCAGTCTAAAATGAAATTACTATTATCGGTGACGCAAGGTCCAGCCTTGGCGATTGCCATTCTCAACACAATCTCGCCGCCATACATGGCCAATATTTTATTTTGAATCGGCAAATAAGCCATAGGAACCACTTCGATCGGAATGCCTTTTAAATATTGCTGTCCGAGTCGTTTTGAATCTTTCGTATGATCTGCGATAACGATGAATTTTTTTGCGCAGGAAATTATTATCTTCTCTTGCAGCAAACAGCCTCCGCCTCCTTTTATAAGCGTGAGATCGGCATCCGCTTCATCGGCACCATCGATTGCTATATCAATGACAGGATTCGCATTAAGATCCCCTAATATGAGCCCCGATTCGAGAATGAGTTGTTTCGCTTGAAACGAAGACGGAATGCATATCAATTTCAGTTTCTCCGTTGAATTTCGAAGAGCCAGATGCTTAACGGCGTGCACTACAGTCGAACCACTCCCGATGCCTACTATCTAAAATATAAATAAAAATAACATTAATATTTCTAATCTTATGAATAATATTTTTATTGCAATTCATAATTGTACTGAATTTAATTTGCCACATGACCTACATTGACCTTACAAATTATATTACCATCGTATCTAGATTAATAAAACTGGTTTAAATGTGATTTTTTCGATTCAGGAAATATACAAGAACGCCTGAACTGAATGTAAATTCACTTAAATATTTTGGCGGGAAGTCTGTGATATTTGAATTAAAAAGCGGAAATTCGGGGTTCAAACCTGGCCACGAGTCACAAGCTCCACCGCGCGTTTCGCCGCAATCCGCTTAGCTTCTTCCAGCGGCGCCAACATTCTGAACGTCGTCTGTCACTATCACTTACAACCGGCTAACTTCAGAATTCCGCCACTCAGTGCTGCCAATCCACCATCATCTATCATCGTGCATACTACCAACCTCATGAACCTCCCCTTTTATGCCCAATACTATTATTAAATTTATTTAAATATCGCTATAAATAAACTGTAATAATATAATACGTATAATTCTTCAATTTAATTGCTACAAAATTAAATATTCTGTCGCTTACTTTTGTAGAAGAATAAATGAAATCATTGTTTTAGTTAATTTAGAAACGTTTACATATAGAAATAAGCGCTGAAACGTAAATCAAATTAGAATCAAACTAACGTGTAATACAAATAGTAGTTTTTATTTATTCGCCCTATTATTTGAGACCCCCTTTCAAAATATTTTTACTACTCCCACACCTTATAATGTGCATTCTACGCACAGATTTTTTTACACAATTTGCAATCTTATAGATACATAATTAATTTCACACCAATTTATGTATTAGAGAAAGGATAGAAAGAAAAACATTTTTTTTATTTTTATTGCTTCTACTTGATTTTCTTTTTTTATTAGCTTCTCAATGATAAAATTGAATTTTACTGCGACTCGTCATAGTCACGCTTCTTAGATATGAGACATCAATGAAAAATATTTTGATATGTAATTAATGTAAATATTTTTTAAAAATCAGTTAAAATCCACAAATTGTGTGATTAGTAATCAAAATACATTTTATTTATTTTCAACAATTTAAACAAACATATATATACTACAATTTTATTTTATATATATTAGAATAAAAATTCTACGCAAATTACAATATTTAGTTAATCATCGATGAGTATCGTCAGTACACCATTCGGAACAAATAAGTTGATTGAGTGTGAATCGTTTGCTACATTCGGGTTCTAACATCCCTTTCATTACATCTATGCATTGCGATGAAACAGAACCGACGACTTTACTCCTCAATTTCCAATCTTTATTCATTTGAAGTTCGTGTAGCTTCTTTGTATTTGATTCTTTAAAAGGCAAACTTTTATTTAGCATTACATACAAGACAATGCCTAACGACCAAATATCAGCGACTTTAGGATCATAAGGAATCCCTTTGATGATTTCGGGTGGGGCGTACGATGTTGAACCACAATAAGTCTTGCTGAGATCTTCACTGCAATTATTATAATAACGCGAGAATCCAAAATCGGAGAGTTTCACCTGGTTGTTTTGTGTTATCAAAACATTTTCGCATTTTAAATCTCGATGAGCAATGTTCATGCTGTGTAAGTATTGCAGGGCGCTCAGCAGCTGTTTAAACCATTCTAATGCTTGATCCTCCGCGATCTTTCCGTATTGTATGATGTAGTGTAAGAGATCACCCTTTTCCGCATACGGCATCACAATAAAATATCTGTCTCGGTGTTGAAATATGTCCAACGTACGTATAACATATGGATGAATGAGCTTCGGTAAAATATCAATTTCGCGTGGTAAAAATTTGTAGACAAAGTCTAATGGAGCTTTGGACAAGTCGATAATTTTACATGCTACATTACACTTCTTCTCCTCAGTAGTGTACTCGGTTAAATATACCTACAACATAAAAATATAATTTATTCAACAAAAATAAAAGAAATACGCTTGCCATGAAGTCTCCAACTATATGTAACCCTTGCAAAAATGTCCAGGAAGAAAAAGCTGCAAAGAGACAGCCATAAGAGAATATATATAACAGTTGAAATTAAATGTAAAATCATTGATTAGCAAGAATGAATCCTTCTTTTGGATAGTTTTGGTAATATTCCTTCCATATCGTTGCCTGCCTCAAGAAAATAAATGGGATAGGGTTACTACATGGAGTCTGTAGTTAACGAGATTGTATCTTTGACCAAGATCATGGTACTGGAGGTGAATAACAATGAAATCAATGAGTTTGTTGAAGAGCATAACCGAGAACCAACCACAGAATAACTTATGAAGCTGCATTGTGTTTCACGGCAAGAAGTTGTGAAGGAGAGTTTATCAGAGAAGGAAGAAGTAACACCTAAGCAACAATACTCTGGTGCAATAAGACTACCGGGGAGTTTCTGAGAGCACCTGTTCTCAAATATGGCGGAATAAAAAGGACACGCGAACGAACACAGTACAAGGGGCTTATGTACTGTGCCAACAAACAACTTGTAAAAGTCCTTTGCCAAGTAAATTGACCTTCTTTTTTTTAAAGTTACACACCCCAGGCAACCCTGAATCCATGCACTGAGGTATAAACTCGGCTAAAATCCAAATTCCCTCATGTTAGAGATATCTTAAGAGTTTCTTCTGAATTTACTCCAATCTGAGGATATTTTAAGAATCATATAGCGCCCAGATAATAGATCCTGATGCAAGTAAACTAAATTTAGAATCAAACAGAATTCCAAAATCTTTAATTGGTGATTGCCTGGGAAGAGTAACGGTCCCAAGCGTGTAATTAAAGGTTAGAAATATTTAGATCTCAAAAACGTTATTTCATGACATTTCCCAACAATCCCATTCCCAACAAGGGGGAGATGATTAATAGATAGGACTGCAGCCTAACTGATTTAAATAGTTTTAAGTCGGACATGTTGTATGTCGTTTATAAATAAAATAAATAATAATGGTCCGATATGGAATCATGTATAGTATACTGTTTCCTCTCCTTTAAATAAGTGTAAAAAAATCATAAGAGATTGTCCGAGAATCCAAAACTATCCAATATGGATCTTGAGACTTGTGACTTGTTATAAGCAGATAACGCCTTAGAGAAGAGCAAAAATGAATATCGTGACAAACCCCTCCTACTTGCCTGGACACAGTCGAGAGGGTAAAATCCCATACCAACATGTAGAATATGTACGTCCAATGCCAGTAATGGCCAAGAGAGGGAAACTCCTTTACAAAAAATCGCATACCAAGACAGCTCGGGGGACCCCGCAGTATGGACATGAAAGAGGAGTCCTCACGTCACCGTGTGAGACTCAGGTTCCTTTGGCCTCGACTGCCATTCGAGAGTTTGGTAAAGCTCATGTCCTCAGAGAGTGAGAGCCTTGTGGCTGGCAAATGATGAATGATATATAATTTTCTTTGAATAAACGCTATACATACAAATTGAGAAATTTCTTAGTTTTGCTCTGTGTTCATATTAAATGAATAGAATAGAAAGGGCTACTAATATCTAATTACTTTATAGAAAATAAAATATAATATATAACCTTTGCATATGATCCTTCGCCAATTTTACATAATGACCTCAAATTTTTGGTTATAAGAAAATTTTCATTCGAAGGTGTATTAATTTCACTATCCACCATTATTTAAACATTTGATTTATGTTGTACAATATATTCATATTATAATTTACACAATTTTTGCACATATAAATTAAATTTCGTATAACTGGAATAATATTTAATTTAGAATCAAATAAAAAAAAAACAATCGATTGTTAACAAACAAGTATTTAAACACTTTTGTTTTTTCAAATAAATAACAATTTAAAATCAATTTGATATAGCAAACTCCCCGGCCAACGATATCCTTCTCAAAAACGATGGAGCCGGAGTCTGTAATAAATAATAATCGTGAAGCGTTGGATGTTTCGCATATTTTTTCTCCACTCTAATTTTTTCGATGAGCGTTTGCGGCTCGCATTTAGCTTTGGTCGGCAAAGAGTTCAATAATAATCCCTGGAAAAAGTCCGGGAATAGCAGCGACACGGCATTCTTCACTTTGTCCTTGCCCGGAGTCGGCAACGTTGTTTCGACATCGCCTTTATTAAGAGTAGTGTGATTCTCATCGATATAATCGACGACGGATATATTCAAAGAATTTTTCGTGCTCAAACTATCGTCGGGAGCAGTTATCGTTTCGCCTTTTGGATCGATGACTTCCTTATCCGTATTCATACCGTTCAGCAGCAATCCGATCGTTTCCACATCTTTGGTTGAATTTTCATCTTCATTCTTATTTTCGATGGGTTCATTTAACGGTGGAACTTCAACAGCAGAATTGTCTTCGGATTCGACAACCGGTTTCCCCGGAAAAAGAGCTAAATTCGATATATCCACTGTGATATTTTGTGATTCCTCGCTATTGTTACTCAACGGTTTGTTTTGTTTTGCATTCTTCATATTTAATTTATCCATCTCACGGAAATATTTATAATAATCATTTACTTTGTGTAAATCAATCCTAAAACGAACATTTTAAATAAATAAATAAATAAATAGAACATAGTATTTTTTTGCTATTATAAAATATACCTTTCATTAGCGGTATGACAGCAGTGTAAAGCAGACGGATCAATCGGATGAGCTTCCGTATTAAAAATATATCCTCCAACGTCGAGTATACATTCACCGGTAGGAGTATCGAAAACAACGCCGGAATGTCCCGTGTTATGTATAAAATTATCGGGATCAAACAGTAAATACAGATATTTAGTAGTTTCCGATAAAAAGAATGATTCCATCCGGTCTTCTTTTCTATGATCTTTTACGTCTTTTATCTAAATAAAAAATATTTCATTAACAAATGTACATAAAATAACTCATTAAAAATCCACTCAGACCAAAAAAGGTTTTTTAAAGGTAAAGTCATTAAAAATCCCACCAATGTTGCAAAATTTGCAGCATTGGTGGGATTTAGTTAATCCGTACTAATTAAATTTAAATGGAAATTCCAAAAAACTGGGTCTGTAGAGTGCAAAAAAGGAACAGGACCAAATTGGGAGACAACCGCTTCAGAAGATCGTCTTTTAAAAAGATTCTGATCAACCAATTGATTTAAAACTGCAGTGGATATAAGAACAGAGTTCATCGGAGGTAGAGGAACCGAAGTCAGTGCCGAAACGGTACGGAGAAGACTCAAGTAAGATGGTCTCATGGCAAGATCACCGACAAAAAACAACTTCTCCTCCAATAGATGGACTCTAAAAGACTCCTTTGGGCAAAAGTTTAGCGGACCTGAACTAAAGAAGACTAGAGGAAAATTATCTTTTGGGATTTAAGCAAATTTAACTTGGCTCGGATGACTTTCAGTATGTAAGAAAGAAAACCTGAGAATGTAAAGTATTCAGCAGGAAAAATTGATTGAAGATGCCTCAACGACTACATCTTCGAGGACGTTTTTGCACTACATCATCGGCCAATGGAGCGCTGACAGTGTCCGGCACCTATGTGCAGTACTTGGGGGCTTTTAATTGGGGCATCTAAGGCCGGCGCGCCCCTGCCATTGGTCTAAAACAGTAAGAGTTTTTTTTTAACCATTTACTTTAGTTTAGGGAAAAAATATCTAATATTTCTCTTTCTTATTTTCACTGGTCAAAAATTTAATAGATGTCCGACCATGTTGTGGCCAGGTTTTAGTCCTGATTTAAACCCCATCGAAAACTTATGTCACATTATGAAAACAAAAGTCAACAGAGAAAACCCCGGCAATTTAAAATCACTAATAACAATAGTCTAGTATGAAAAGATAAGGGCAGAAAAAATAAAGAACTTAGTGGATTCAATACAGGCCCGGATTCTAGGTTTTATATAAAATAAATGAGGACCACAATATATTTATCTACTGCACAAAATACAAAATAACTTGTATTATTAGAAAAAATCCCAAAACCGACACAGCTGTAAATCTTTGAGATATTCTAAGAATTCACTATAAAATTTTACCTGAGTGGATTTCAATGACGGTTACTGTACTACGATTTAAATAAATTAATAATGATGCGAGATGTATTACCGTGGCAAATCCACATTCCGTCCGAGCGCTGTGCTGAATACTACGCAAAATATCTTCACCCATTTGAAGAAGAATGGGATCCTTCGTATCGCGATACAAATACATCAACGATTCTACGAGTTCCGGTCGTAACGGATAACTCTCGCGGCCTTGTGAAGCGTGCCTAGTCACCAGTTTATATTCTTCGGGTGTGAAACCATAATGCTTCCAAATGCTATGATAATTTTCAATTATTCTCATCGCAGTATCCGAATCGCCTATAATATTTTAATGATTATTTAAAGTTTGTCATTATAAATCGTTAAACTTCTTCGTTTTACCTGTTAGGCTCAATACTCCTGGCCAATACGCTTCTAGAGATTGGAAAATAGGTAAAGTGACTTGACCTTTCGTCATAGACGCCCAAACATAGCCATCGTTAATTTTTAAATATTTATCAATCACAGCCCTAGCATCGTTAAACATATCCATGAGTTCCGGTTTTTGGAATAATATCGCTCCTAAAATATAAATAAATATTGTTAAGAAATATTTTTCATAAATTATTGATTTGCAGTAATAAATATAGAGAACCTTTCACTAAATATTCAAAATATGAATCGACGCCTGCGCCTATTCCAGCATCCTGAGCAATCCATCGTCCTGTCAAAACATCTACATGATTCCCGAGCAATCCGATCGGAGAACGGTGATTGTACAATGCGTAAAGTGCATGCATCGCCACCTAAATATTTAAATTAAAAATTAGCGGGGGCGGCACGTACTTAAGGGCAACCGGGGCACTGCCCCACACACATTTCTCCTAATGAAAAAAATATAATTAGCTAAAATGTGCAAACAGAACCGTTTTCGTATGTGTTTGGGCATTCTTGTATCCGTGGTCGCTAGCTTTGACGCGAACGAATATTGTTGTTTGGCTAAGTAGTGGAGATAAAAAGAAAAGTTGCGTATTATCATATACAGAAGGTCAATTTTCCTTTGCTGCGTAAATCTCTGTTTGGGGCAGACCTGTAAATGCCCCGCTGGTCTATATTTACTACACAATTTGAAAAATAAACGACAACATCCACGTTTTTCGACTATATTTTGCATTCCTCGTAAAACGATTTTCATTTGATTTTGTGAAAAATACATATTTTTATGAAGAGTTTTATTTATTAATTTTTTTTTATATTCATAAAAATTATTTTCATTTGGTTTTGTGAAAAATACATGTTTTTATATACCGGTGATTTTATTAATGTTTATATTTTCAATTTCGCAATAAAAAAATTGATAATCCTTATTATTTTCTTGGTTCGACCTCAGTTCTAAAAGTATTTTTTTTTTTAAAAAAAGAGGGTTTTTTTAAAGTCACGTGCCGCCCCTGAAAATTAGTAATAACTATGCTATCGCTATTTAAATTTTTAATACCTCTTCATATATTGGATCCCCTGTAAGTCGACTCAATGCTCCAAACTCTATAATAAACGTTCCGATTCCTGCAGTACACGTGACGCTAGTTTCGCCGACAGGTACTCCGTGTCTTAGATTCACAGTCCCGTATGGCATCCCAGTCGGTGTATCAAATGCAACGATTAATCGCTGAGCTACGTCCGCTAACTAAGTAATATCCACGCAAGCCAACCGGTTCTACGAACACCATTCTATAAAAAATATATTTTAAATAGATGATGTTATTAATAAAAAATTTAACTGATTCTACCTGTGCGATAATAAATGAGCACTTAACAATCCGCCGACCAATCGTATATTAGTTTCAAAGACGGATACGTTAATATTTGCATCAAAATTTTCTCTGGCACTTATAATTTCGACGACTCTTTGAAATTCTGTATAATTTCCCATTACGGCTAAAGTATCCAAAGCGTCGATAAGAGTCAGTGAATAGCTTCCCCACGTATCAATTCCATCACAGCTCAAAGGACGAAGCTCATCATACGGATAAGCATATCTCAAATAACTATCGTAAGCATGTTGAAACATTCCGCGGACTTCCTCCCTAAAAATATTTTATTGTCCATTAATACTCAATTTTAAGTTGCAGTCGACGATTTTTTTCATTTTAAAAAATTATATAACTAAAACAGTGTCTATGATCTATATTTTAAAAATAAAATTTTAATCATAATTTTGTTGATTCATTAAAAAATAATTGTTGACGTGTGCTATCTGTTTGGCATATAAATTTAAACATTTGAAACGCAACCAACCGTAATTTAATGACATCGTCTCTAGTATAACGCCTAATTGCAAAAATGAACCCAGTGCCATAACAAAATAATAATAAAAGTCTCAAATGGAGCTTGAGAGACATCGCTATGAAAACGTCAACATTGACAACTAAACATATGAGCGCTTCAGTTTAAACAGATTCAAATTCGTGCATATCCAATACTATATCAAACATCATAGACTAAATGACAACAATAATTTAAAATATTCGTTTTATACGATATTAACTAAATACATACATAAAATACTTCAAATTAATGTTCGGTCAAATTAGTTTCAATCAAAAACTGACAAAAATATCTAAACTTTTTAAAATAATCGATTGGATAGAATAAAAGGAAATAAAATTCAACAGTAGCGTTTACGATAAAATAGTTTCATTTATAAATTATTGTCAATATAGTAATCGAACATAGAACAGTTATAGATACGTATCTTTTACTATCAAAAAAAAATATTTTGTTAGCTTAAACCGGTTTTGTACAAAACACATGTTAGCAACTGTTCAAAAATATTTCGGAATATTGTATATCAATTAGGCATTTGTCAAAATGTTTTTTTCTCTTTGATCCAACAATTTCTGCGAAAATTAGTCACAAAACACAGCTCCAAGGTTTTATGATTATTCATTCTTTTAAATAAATTAAATATTGTGGGGGATACGCTCCGTCGTATAGAAAAATCTGACTCCATAAGATTTGTATTTATTTGCACTAAAATTACAGAAAGAAAGGCAGAAAGAATATTATAGATGATAGCGATCGCGTCGGTTTCACTGCGTCGAAGTAGCGACGTCGATCTGCTTCCGGCTTACCGACTCCCCTAGTCGGTCTATTACGAAGATTCTTGTGGCAGCACGGGCCACTGATGTCCGATATTGTGTATGCTTACGGTAAAGGTCACGGCTTCAGCTACGTAAAGACGTTGCACAACTGCAGCACTAGAGCGAGTGTCTGCGAATTGCGGCCATGGCGCGATCGAAGTCAGCGCTCGGAGGCATCGGAGAGAGCGTGTTTCTTCCCGACGAGCGTCATCAGCTCGGTCGGTATCTTCGGTACACTCGGGTTTCAGAGATAAGCCCGGACTCTGATGATACTGATGATACGTATGAGCGATGTGGTTATTATTTTAAATTTAAGCGAACCAGAAAAGAAAAAATCGAGGATGGATACATTACAGAAATGATCAATCGCATTATTCACATCGAGTCAGTGACTTCTTTTAAATTTTTATTGAGGTATTTTCACAAAGGTGGATTCGAATATAACGTTATAATAGCTGTTAAGAAAATTCGAACTAATAAACTGACAAATTATATTCGCAGACCTTATATTTTAGATATTAATAATAATATTAAACATTTTTTGAAATAAAAATGAGTTATCCGAGATTTTTAATTCTCTATATGGCCCCTTTTCATCATTAGTCGAGATAATCGGGAGTTTATCTTAATTTTTTTGTCTGCGACGGTTATTTTCTGTCAGTTGAGTTTCGTGGTCGATCGCGGGGTGGCGAAAAGCGTATCGCCAGCGGCGGCAACGGCTCTCCGGCTTGCGCGCCTCTGCATAGACAAGTGGCCGTCGTGCCGGTCGGCAGGGGACATGGCGGGCCACGCGCGCGCCCCTCTCGCGCCCCTCGACCGCAACAGCCGCCCCCGCGCGCCCCTCCAGCCACTGCAGGCTCACGTGAGTTCCTCCACACACCCCCATTCCCGCACGCTCTCTTCCTCGCTTCGGCGACCGTTGCAACGGCCGTTGGTGCTAACCAGGTGTAACTGCCTCTTCCTAACGAACCCTCTATCTCGAGCTGTCCCACCAGTCCGAACATTTATGTGCAGTTCTTTAGAACGCGAAAATAAAACCGCATTTCGAATTCAACACATTTTTCATATTTTGCCTCCATTTTTGCAACACTAGAATGTCACAGCTCCCTGGTCGCCTTAACCCACAAACGCATGCGATCAGAAATGATCTGGAGGCCTATTTTAATATTATCCCTAAATAAAAGACGTTGATAAGCAAAATTTAGTATATTTAATAATTAAGGTTTGTTAAATTCTATTCATGACATATCCAACATAAAATCGGTATTTTCGCCTTTTCACTACTTCCGCTACTTTCTTCCTCTTGGTTTTTGTTATGCTTGCTTCTGAATATTCAATGCTAGATGGTTACTAATAATACAATCGTCTGCAATAACGGCTAATTAACTTTTATATACTGCTAAAAAATTAAACTGAATTTTTACCTAAATAAATTGCTATTCTAGTAAACAGCTAATGGTCGGTAGCGATCAGATTGAGGCTCCACAATACATAAATTAATTCTTTTAGAATCGCAGCAGCTGCAGTGCGCATTGTCTCGGCAATAACCTCACTCCGTGTTGCAATTTTCTTCTACGTGCTTCATGATTCTTCAATTTGTCACACAACAGTAATATTTCAGTTTACAAAAATTAGTAAGCAGAGCGTCCTTTTGCATGTTATCGTAATAAAATATTGTACGCCTTCTTTTCCTTGGAGTATTACAATCCGAGCATACCGTGGAGTCTTGGCATTTTGAACTCTCATATATAATATGGAGTTCCATCTAACCGTAGTGCTGAACAGTTGTCGATAGACACCCAGATATGGGCTCAATGGTAGCACGATAATTCCCAAAGAGTTGCATCATCAATTTTTGGATAAATTTTATTTTTTTTAGGGGATTTCTTCCTTCTCCTATCTCGCATTTTTTGTATAAAATAAAAGAATTGATAAATAAGGTTTCAAGCCCGCAAAAAAATAGTTTCCTCGACCATTTTAACGTCTTACACATAAAACAATACAAGGATGCCAGTTGATCGGCCGTGTCCACTCCACCAATATTTTTTTTATATAGTTGATCACTGTTGGCTTATAATCAATTTCATTTTCTGGGATCTCTCGGGAACAAATCTCACAATATGGATTTGTGTTACACAAAGTGTTTTTTGGAACAATATGACCATGTTATACGAGATCCTACATATGCATCATTCTATTCGATCACCTGTCTACCGTCCATATATTTTTATAACGAGTGTGCTAATTAACAATAAAATTATTTTGAGAATGACCCACTTTTTTCGACAATTCTCGATATATTTTAATCGCAAATCGGGTCAAAGTACTATAAATATCGCTAATGCTTAACACAATTAGCAAAAATTGCATCCGTTTCATTTGATATTTATTTAATCGACGTATTATTTTTTTTCTAGAAATTGAAATCCATCGACATCAACAATGCCAATATTGAAAATAAAAATGCCGCCAACGGAAAAAAGGAGCGATTGGTGCAACCGCCCGTTGCCCAATTCCAAGCATTCAGCGTCTACGAACATACATCCGAAGAAAAACCAAATCCTGCGAAAGCTCCGACGAGAGTAAACAACAATAAACAGAAAGAAAATCATGTATCACCGTCAATTCTAAAGCTACACTCGCATCGGTACCGATTTTTCATACTATTTCAATTTTCTGTTGGCTATGAAATTTTAATCATATATTATTTATTGCAGAATACCTACAGTGATTCCGGACGACGAAGAAAATACGACTCCGTGCACCTCCGATAAGCCCGAAACATCGTCCGCTTTGAAGAGATACGAAGAGAAGAAAGCGACGGCCAAGACCCTCCGTGAACAATTCTTCCACGTGGCGCAATACCGAGAAGAAATTTACAAATACATGCGAGAAATCGAAGTACGACGATCAACACGAATCAATATATTTAATTGAGACGGATTTTTTAATTGTCGCAAATTTATTTCAGACCAAATATCGGGCGCGAAACGATTATATGGCAAAACAGGCCGATATAACCCATTCGATGCGTGCAATCCTCGTGGACTGGCTCGTGGAAGTGAGCGAAGAGTACCGATTGCAAACCGAGACGCTGTATCTTGCCGTATCGTACATCGATCGTTTCCTTAGCTATATGTCTGTCGTCCGTGCCAAACTGCAATTAGTCGGCACGACTGCCATGTTTATTGCATCGTACGTATATTATTCATCCCGAGTATTGATATTTATGTATAAAATTAACGCCGATTTGTTTTTGTGTATAGAAAATATGAAGAGATATATCCACCGGAGTTGAGGGAATTTGTTTACATCACCGATGAGACTTATACTAAGCAACAAGTATTACGCATGGAACATCTTATACTGAAAGTGCTGTCGTTTGATCTGTCGACGCCGACGCCGTTGGCTTTCATTTCGCTATTTTGTATTAGCAACAGCCTGTCGCAACGCACACTGTTTTTGGCAATGGTAATTCATTATATTTAATTATGATGTAGATTCGTACTAGAGTTTTTGAAACGTAATTATAACTATTATATTAAAATTGATCGATATCGCTCGGTAAACATTTTTTGATTGAGATATTAATCTAAAAAATGAGAATCTGTCCGAGAACGGTAAGGGTGGTGACGCATATATGCAAAATGTAATAATTTTTTTTGTATTTTAATCCGTAATTTTGAAATTTCATGCTTTATTTTTATTTTTTTGCAATACGATTCGGCTGGGATTGTTTCACCTGGTTTCAGAAAAGTTAGATTAATCCATTAGTGTAAATTCGGTATGGGGCGTCATTACTGTCTATCCATTGACCTGATCTCTTCCGATCATCATATACAATCCACTTCTTATCGTATGTTACAAATCTTCTCAAAAACTGATTGGTGTTGTTCAATATATGTTCAGCTTCATTTTCTGCAAGTTCGTCAACTCATGCGGCACTCGTTTGTCCGTTTTTTCACCTTATCTGGTCTATTCAGATTATATAGCTAACTTCAAGGTCTGCTGCTAGTCTCCAAACAGTCGTTTGTGGTTCATTTTTAACGATGTTACTCGATATTTCATCATTGACGATAGTTTGAGGTCTTCCATGAGGCTTTTTTACAGCCTGAGATGCGTTATTTTTCAACTCGTATTTAAAAAAGGACATGTAAATCTCTCGAGAAAAATAAATAGAAATATAAAACGTCTACAAATGAAAGAAATAAAGTTCATTTACTACACATGTCTTATTCTCGGCATGGTCTGCTTTTGACTGAGCGAAATTCGCCCATTTCATACGTTCCAAGCTAATATTAATACAAAAGCTGCGTAATCGATCCGTTACTGCGGCTCGAAAACAACCACGTCGTCTGAAGGGGGTCTAATTATAATAGAAAATAAAAAAGCATTTCAAGTCAAAGATATTGATGAATTCTTCATGGATAATCAATATGACGTGTAAATGACACACGCGCTCGGCAATGTCTCGCCGCAGGCTGAGCTCAGTCGATCGCACGGTTCACTCGCACTCGGCACATCGTACCGGATGTGAGCAAGAAAAAACATTGCTCCTATGACAACAGAAGCGAATATTGTTGTTTTTATTTTTTATTCGCAATTTTTTTATATTTATTTATAATATTTTATTCTTTGGACATTTTTAGACCAACACATACAGCTTGTGACATATAAGATTTATATTAAAAGAGTTATGTGAGAAAAATCAAAAACTTCAGGTCCCAAATAGCTTAAAAATTAAGTAATTTTTTATAAGTTAAATAAAAGTGAGCTTTTCGAAGGTATCGGTGAAATTACGTTTCCAACTATTAGTCGGTTTAAGAATTATATAAAGTTTACAAATGTATTGTTTTTTTACGAACCTCGCTCAGACTTCAAATAAAATTTATCCGTTTCAGTGCCGCGAGGGTTTACGCTGAGTAACAATCTTATACAGCATCTTTTTTAAAAAATAAATTCAGTCATAAAAATATAGTAAGTTTTTACTGAAAAATGCTAAATAAATAAGCAAAGACAGTAATTTTGTTATCACAAAAACACACTAACCTCATGGCACTCGTGTCGCCCACACACAGAGGCCACCGGTGGCCTTATGGTACTGAAGCTCTATACTGTAAAGAGTTTGAATGAACGGAAATCATCTTCTGAAGTTGTAAGATAGGGGGA
Organism: Philopotamus ludificatus; assembly: GCA_022495035.1. Taxonomy (NCBI): domain Eukaryota; kingdom Metazoa; phylum Arthropoda; class Insecta; order Trichoptera; family Philopotamidae; genus Philopotamus; species Philopotamus ludificatus. The sequence continues at coordinate 15,953 of JAGXCT010034914.1, forward strand.
ATTTCCTCAAATATTATTTATTTGACATTGGTTATAAGTCGAAAGGCATTCAATGCCAGATCCAATACTCCTAATCTCCTGGGGTTTTTTCTTTACTAATGTTTCACAAAACGACTAAAAATCTGCAACTTATTAACACATTGATCACCAATAGGATTTTCGTAAAATGTCCAAAAAATGTTTTTAGGTTTTTACGTTTTTAATTTAATATTGGGTCGAAAAACAATTATTTAATTTAGAGCGCGCGTAGCCAACGAACAGAATGACACTCTGAAGTTAGGTATGCCATGTCAGCCAACGGACAGAATGACACTCTGAAGTTAGGTATGCCATGTCAGCCAACGGACAGAATGACACTCTGAAGTTAGGTATGCCATGTCAGCCAACGGACAGAATGACACTCTGAAGTTAGGTATGCCATGTCAGCCAACGGACAGAATGACACTCTGAAGTTAGGTATGCCATGTCAGCCAACGGACAGAATGACACGGCGATCAACGTGTTAAACAAAATTGTATTCGAGAATGTATCTGTCAATTTTGTAAGGGTATTGATAATAAACTACGAGACAATAAATTTAAAAAAAGAAGGCTCCACTCTTTTAGAGACTCCATTCTTCCATACCATTTACTATTTATCGTAAATGAAGATTAGAAGGCAGATAAACATGAAAGAGTCTTTGAATCTATTCTAGTCAGAGAAAGAGATTATATTTGTATAGTTTCTTGAAACAATGATATGGCAATTGTCGATATTTATTTTCTTTGTATTTTGTTTTAGTATATATCGGAACTGTCGCTGCTGGAGGCCGACCCCTACCTTCGATACCCGGCTTCTATATTAGGAGCGTCGTCGTTGGCGGTCGCTCGTCACGCGTTGTTTTGTTGTCACTGCAGCGATCACACGTGTCAAACGCCGACGAATTCCGAGTCGAGCGATATCGTACCTCTGATCGATTGCACACAAGCGGCGTGGCCGACCGCCCTGCAACGCACGTCCGGTTACACCTTGGCCGATCTGGAAAATTGCATGCGAGAGCTGGCACGGACACACGCGGGCGCCACCAGCCATCCCCAACAAGCCATCGTCGAAAAATACAGAAGCGACAAGTAAATATTATGCACGAATACGAATTTTATACGTGTAATATCGATTATTTATTTTGTTATCGTTTGCAGATACGAGGGAGTCGCTCACATTAAACCGAAATCGATGTATCACGAGGCCGAACCCATCGTCGAGAGCAAGAGCTGTTGAAATGCGACAATGTAAATACGCAGAGGTGTGAACATCATCGACAATAATATTTGTTGTGACATTTTTTTTATAAATTATAGTTGGAATTGCATTTTTTTTGCGATTGTCAAAAAAAATTGGTTAAACATTGACGGAAGGGATAAGTTTTGGATTTAGTGAGCGTTTGATTTATGACTATAACCGACATTATTTGATTTTTTTTTATGTATTGGTATGATGTAAACATATTTATTATGTTTCAAATGTGTCCCTTTTTCGAGAAACGTATTTTTCTTCATACTTATGATGATCGAGCCATAATTTAGTTTATATTTTATATCCATGCTGAAATGCCAGCCGTACAAATTGATATATATTTTTTTTGTAAGTTATATAGTATTTATTTCTAGATAATAATAGTGAGTCTCGTTTTTTTTTTTTGCATTTCATTGCGATTATTACGTTATGATTATTTTTTTCAATTTCGAAAAATTGTTTTGCTCAAAATTAATCACAAAAATTTTTGATACGTACCGAATATCATTCCAATATTGCCAAAAAAAAAAATTAAAAATAAATAAAAAAAAAAAACGATTCGAGGTGCCTTAATTCTAGCATTTCATAATAATATAAATATTAGCGCAACACTAGTAATATATATTTTTTCATATACGTATACATAAATACACACGCCAATTTGGATTGAAATGAATGGAAAATTTGGATAAATGTAGCCGAAATTGTCAACTGCGTTTTTGTAACGAGGAATTTACATATTTTTTTTTAGTGACACTTTTTCACGTTTTGATACTAAATTTTTACCGATTTTTTTTCTACGAATATCGCATATAAATGGCATAAATGAATTTTGAATCTATTTCTATAATACGACTCTCGATTCAATGAATAAATTAGGAGTTGCATATTTTTTTGTTGTTGAAATTATTACAGCCGCCGTAGAATATTTATTATTAATAATTTTACGATGTATAAACAACAATTAACCTTTATCGGCCAAATATTAGATGATAGATAATTTTATTAAGGAAACTGGTGACCTGATATTGAACATGTGTCATATACGATTCTTATACAATGTCGAATCTACTACAATATGTAAATAATTTGGTGCCATTTTATGAGATAGCGAAAAATACTCGAATCGCGGCGTAGACAAATTTAACCGTTGCCGATTTCACGGAGATAGCGTTAGCAGTATTGATAAAGGTTATTGTTTTTATATGTTATTGCGAAAAATTGTGTATTTTGTAACGTTCATTTTTTTTTTTACTTGTGTTCATTGTTAATACATTGTTCGAGTGTGCAATGTAGGACGTATATTTTTTTTTATATATTGTGAAATGCCATTTACAAATTTTTGTAATACGTGTATGAGTAACGATGAACTTACTTCCATATTTTTTTATCGTGAGTTTAATTAACTAATTACTCGATCCATCGGTAACTTTTTGCAGTTAAAATTATCGAAATTTTTTTTTTATTTTTTCTTAGCTATATTAATTACATCGAATGACTGCGGCAGATTTTTTTAAAATTAAATTCACTGAGATAGTCAATGTCCAGAAATAATTTTCTATAATTTTTTTTTCGATATGAAGTTAAATCAAAAATAGTAGACAATCATAGTGTACATTGGATGTCTTTTCTAGGTTTTTTTTTTTATTTGAATTTTTGTATTGATATATTTATGATTTATTAACATTTTCTCTCATTTTTGTTTTATATTTACTAAAAATAATTCAATAAAATATGATGTAAATATTGTTTTGTATTGCTGATTCATCCTCGTGCTTTCCGGCTAATTATTTTACTGAGAAATTATATCCCAGATCCTCAACATGTCCCCGTTCTCCTTGTCATAGCAATTTCGTCAATGAAGAATTCATCAATATCGAAACCTTTTCGGATTACACGGTTGTTTTTGAGCCACCGTGACGGAAGGATTATACGGTTTTGTTTGCCGATCTGAAGAATATTGGACGTATGATGGAATTCACTGCTTAGATTTTAAGGCTAATTATCAATTCTGATATCCTTAAAGCTATCTTTGATGATCTCTAATGAATATAATTTTATTATTATATCTTCATAATTAATCATTTACTTTTATCTCATATCTCCTTGTAACTGGCAACATTTTGCTGTATAAAATGGCTTACCTTTGAAGATTAATCGATGTCTGAATTAATATAATGTAATTTTAAATTAGATTACGAGCGATTCCTGATTTTCGTGGTGTTAAAAATCATATTAGAGTGTTTTGTTCATATTTATCGAGGGGTACACAGTTGAATACCATTACATTATTTATTTCATTGCCGTGCTGATTTTATATATTTTTTCTATATCTCAAACCCCCTTTTAAATCGAGTATAAAATATTATTAATGGCCGTAAATTTTTGCGTTGAGGCCAAAATGCGTCCAAATGACAGCTCCAGGTGGCAACTGTCAAACCTGTGTTTATCTACCGGCGAGGGTCACGCCTATGTATGCCACGTATTTTTATTATTATTTTAATATTATGTTTAGAATCACATCCAATATATCATAATCGTCTCCATTTTATTGATCAATACACGAAATAATTAGTAAAAAATGCGATTTTGTACCGTGTTAATTATAGATATCGTAGATTCTACGTATCATCCTAAATGCATGTGATATAAATACTGTATGTGCTAATTTAATAAGCTGCATTCTTTTATACGTCTCATTTACATAGAAAAATACCGTTTTCATTTAAAATTATTAGTAATAAGTTCATTTTGATTTATTGTGCATTTATTTATCTGTGTTTATTCATACATCTTTCCATTCTGCAGATCAACGGATAATTTATCAAGAGGATAATCATCGAGTCAACATTAGAAATGAAATATAAGAACACATACTTGTAGATAACAGAAATAATTACGCGAAAGGTAATGAGTATTAATGTATTATATTATTTTAATATAAATCAGGTATAAATTGTTTGATTTATCATAGAAACTGATAAGAGATTTTATCTATTTCATTGAAAATATGTGCATAGTTGATAACTTATCTATTTTATATAATATAATGACTATTTTCTTGTAACAATACTGTGTATTTTATAATAATTTGATCCACGGAATGTAGAATACAGTAGGAACTCTAATTCGAAACACAATATCTCGGAAAATTATTTAAACAAATATTTAACAGTATTATTTCCGTTCCTTGACATATTTCAATTATACGAAAGCATTAAAACAATAAAACCTTATGAATCTCAAGCCAAATGTATCAGGTTGTTCGGAAAGTAATTTCTTTTTTTTTATGAAATGAAAGACGATTTTCTTATAGTGAATAAATATTTTATTGAATTATATATTGTCCATTCTGTTCCAATATCTTTTGCAATCTTTCTGGCAGTAGCATAATTCCACGCTCTTGGTCGTTGCTGGCAAAAAACTGATCCAGGTGATTTTTGACCTACTCATTTGAAGTAAAGGTTTTACCGTCTAAAAAAAATTCTAGTTCGTCTAGAACAAATAATAATCAGAAGGTGCCAGATCTGGAGAAAATAGTGGGTGTGGCAGTATATCCAATCCGAGCTGTAAAAGCTTTTGGCGAGTTAACAAACTTGTATGAAGTTTCGCATTATCTTGATACACTACACCTTTTCTGTTTTAGTGAATCATTCAATTTATACAGCTGATTACAGTACACTTCAGAATTGATCGTTGTGTTGTCCGGTAGAGGCTAAAATAAACGATTCCTTTGAAATCCCATCAAACAGATAGCATCAGCTTTTTTGAAGTGCTCTGAGCCGATTCATCTTTTTCACTCCATGATCTCTTTCGTTTAACATTGTTGTAGACAACCCATTTCTCGTCCCCAGTAATGATGCGCTTCAAAAATGGATCATTTTCTTGAGGTTTGAGAACCAAAACACAGACGAATATTGCCAAAAAAAAGAAAATTAAAATTAAAAAAAAACAACGATTTGAGATGCCTTAATTCTAGCATTTCATAATAATATAAATATTAGCGCATCACTAGTAATATATATTTTTTCCATAAATGTAGTTATTTAAATGTATTTTTAAAATAACAATCTAATTAAATAAATTAAATGTAGAGGGATTTACATATTTTTTTAGTGATATATATGTGGAATAGTCTTTTTATTATTCATGTTTTGATACTAATTTTTTATCGATTTTATATCGTAATATTTTTTTTATAACAGATATTTGTTATAAATGAGTTTTGAATCTATTTTTAAAACACGACTCTCGATTCGATGAATAAATTAAGAGTTGCATATTTTCTTGTTGTTGAAATTATTACCGTGGCCGTAGAATACTCCTGAACACTCCTTAAATTTTCCGTGTTATTTCATTCATACGAAAGCAGTAAGACAATAAAACCTTATGAATCTCAAGCCAAATGTAATTAGACCATTTATAATCTATTGGAACTCTATTGATAACCATTTTTAACAACGTTAGTAATACAGTTATTCTCAGCCGATAATTGTTTTTTTTTTTAAATACATTCTTATCTGCAGTATTGATTAGGCACTTATTAATCTATTATGCTTTAATTTTACTGCCCTAATATAATTTTTAATAATGGTTAACCACTTCATGCGCGTTGACGCGTACATGCGTCAAGCAGAAGCGGTCCAATTTCCGCGCTCACGCATATTCGTGTGAAGCCAGATGCGTGCTTAAATAAATCACAGTTTTATTATTGTATCTTCTCGTCATTTATGAAAGGATCACTCTCTAGCTTATTTTATTCCAATTGCATTCTTACTTTGCTATAGCCTGATAATAGATTTTCAATGCATTTTAATGACTTTACATTCGCGCATGAAGTGGTTAATCATAGAAACACATCAATAAGTCAGAAATATATTCTTTCTTCGGGACATATTTAGGGTATCCGGGAAAAAAATCATATTTTTTTTAAATTCATTTATAAATCTTATTCTAAAATATAATTTCTCTCAATACTTACAACCATTTCCCATATCTTACGTTTTTTTTTCGCTCTCCCTATTATGAAAGTTAGACAGTATTAATGCAAAATACAGTAATACCCCCAATTCCGATAATGCGAATTTCAAAATAAATCGCGGCAGTCCCTCTAATAACGCGAGCGCATTCTACTCATGCATAGCTCGACCGTAAACTCTATGCCGTTTGGCTGGGTGCGACTGTGTGTTGATCTCGCTCGCACATCTCCATGTCCTCATGTGTGCGAGTGTTCGGCACATTTCTCACCATTCCCGCCTGATGTAAACAATGAGCCACGGATGTCCATGTGTATGTTGGTGATCGCATCCATGGCAACCGAATATTTCATTCATATAAGATTCATAAATTTTATTTATATTGTTCTTAGTTATGGCAGATTTGTATTTTTTTTACGAAATTCCCGTAACCCTAAATTTTGTATGTGCTTCATTATTGCGATAACACGTTGTTCTAATAACGCAGTCCCAACTGTTGCGTTATCGGGGGTTTTACTGTATTAACCAAAATGATTTTTTACTTCATCTGCATTTTTTTTATTAGTGAGTAAAGTTTTAACGATCTAAATAGGCAGTAATCTGAAGGACCTATGTTTGATAAATAGGATGCAAAAGTATTTCACTAGTCACTTGTTTAATTTTTCCATCAGTTTCGCTTGGTTTTAATAATCCATAGTGAATAACTCCTCTCAAATTCCACCAAATGCATAAAAGAACTTTCCAAAGTGATAATCCTGACTTACTTCCTTCCGTCTTTTTTTGTTATTAGCAAGTCATGCTGCATCCAAATACACATCTTGCTTACCAGTGGCGGATTTCCTCTTAGACGCATAACGAGTGCGCCCCGTGCCTTATAAATGCAGGGGGCCTCAAAGTCAAATTTATTATTTTTTTGTTGGTACACCCCAAAAACCCCTTGTGAAAAAAAATATTTAGTTCTTTATATTACCGAAGATATAAAATGACATGAAAGGATGACGTTCTGCCGACATTCAGGATATATAACCAGAAATATTAAGGAAGCTGAACGCCATACTGAAAATTGCATTTTAAAAATGATGTATCTAATGAATCTCTTTCGAACGAGACAAATTTATATCACCTATTGGAAAAAATCGTTTCGGTACTAAAACTTCAAATTAGAAATTCTACTGTATCTTGAATAATAAAGCGACATATTTTCAATATCATAAATGCTTAATTTTCTTATCTCGCACAACTGTATAATTAATTTTATTTACTCTCGTATTTTAAACATTGTGAAAATGATTTATTTCAGCCACGTACCATCATGTTGATAAGACGCAACGTACGGAGTCTGGTGAAGTTTTTGTTGATGATCTTAATCGTGGTGTTAGGGACGATTTTAACGTTCAAGCTAATCCGTCCGTTAACATATCAGAATTTAAATGAAAATACAAACGAGAGATCGTTCAAATTTACGGTGAGTGTCACTGTGCGGATGTAATTGAATTGAATGTTATTATATTTTTATTGTTGTTTTATAGGGCTTAGCTCCGAAAATTGATTGGCACGATTATGAAAAGATACGACGGGACGCCGACCGCACCGGTATAGGCGAGCACGGCAAACCGGCTCAAATGCCACCGGAAGAGAAAAGCTTGGAAGAAGAGTTATATAAAGTGAACGGATTTAACGGAGCGTTGAGCGATAAAATATCGTTGGAGCGTTCGATACCCGATATTCGACATCCCGGTTGCAAGTCGAAAAATTACAGCTCTGATTTGCCGACGGTCAGTGTCGTCGTGCCGTTTCACAACGAGCATTGGAGTACTTTGCTGCGTACGGTATACAGCGTAATAAATCGTTCCCCCGAACATCTACTGAAAGAGGTCATTCTAGTCGACGACTTTAGTTCTAAAGGTTCGTATTTAAATACTTTAATAACTTCGGATCTCTGGATGAAAATGACATTTTTTTAATCCTTTAACTCCTAGAGATATTTGCACAATCTGAGAGCATTTTAGACACACCGCGGTTTGAGACATGGTGAAGCTCTAGTATGTTTGTCGTTTAACATAACACTCGAAGTTGGAATAAAAGACTCGAAAAGGCGTGAAAACGACCGCCATTATGCGGACGATATAAACATTGTGGCCAGATCTCGGGCGAGGATTAACGAGACTAAGATAAAATACATACCCATATGCCAAAGACAAATCCTTGAACCCCTGAGAATTGTACGGTAAGAGTACAGTTTCAATGCTGTCCAGAAATTCACATATCTCGGCTCACTTATTACAAATAACAATAAAACCAATTTGGAAGTACGAAGAACCATGCTGACAAACCGGTGCTACTTTGGACTTCAAAAGCATCTACGGTCGAGATTCCTCTTAAAGAAGACTAAAGTCATGCTCTACATCAGTGTTCCCCAACCTTTTTAGACCTGTGGACCGGTAAAAAAACCTTTTTCGCATAAATAGGTTGTGTCTGGATATCAGAGTGACATCCGAAGACAACTCTATTAATTGTTCTTTTCTCTTCGTAAGAGTACATGAAATTATGTCCTCCATGAAGGGATTATTAATCCAAAGATTTCCTTTACGAGGATCCTCATTTTCGGGATAATAATGATTAAATTTTAGTACCAATGCCTTAAAGTGTTAACTTATACTCCACTTGTACACGATAGTCCCAAAGAACCAGCTACTTTTTAAATGCATCGACCTTATTTCTCAATTTGAAAATATTTGTTCAAAACCCCTGGAGAGAAAGATTAAGCTCATTAAGTAGACTAAATATGTCCGCCATATATGCGAGTTTACTCATCCATTCCTCGTCCAAAAAATGTTCTAATTGGGCGGAGTTTCTCTCCCTCATAAAATGTTTTGCTTCTTCCCTTAATTCAAAGAATCGTGAAAGAACCTTTCCTCTCGATAGCCAGCTCACGTCTGCATGGAGAAGTAGATGTTGACGTTGCGAGTCCATACTCTCGCACAGCAACTTGAACAGTCTGTAGTTCATGGATCGACTACGAATGAGATATGTAAAATGAGTGAGAGATGTATCTACTATACAACGATATACCGCTCACAGCTGTCGTCAGAGTGGTCAGACTCCGGTGGGCTGGTCACGTGTCAAGGATTCGGGACAGTCTGCCGCCGTAAAGGCTAACTTAACAAGCTAGGTTAACAAGCATCATTGAAACTTACCTAAAGGTGGAGCAACATGATGGCAGACCGGATAAAGTGAAGAAGGGTGTTGGATGAGGCCGGGGCTTTATAATAGGGCCGTTGTGCCTATGATGAATGAATCCTTCATTGAATAAATAATTATAAACAAATAATATAAATTTCGATTCAACTGAAATAATATTAAAAATTAACCAGTGTCACGGTTTGACACTGGGGGGAATAGAAGTGTGAGAGACTCATTCTCCTTAAAACCTTAGAATTTTTATCGTACCTTTTTATGGGTTAATAGGGTGTAAAGGATATGGAAGGATTCGTGACTCGGACCATGGCGAGCCTTTACTCTCGCCGGTGGACGAATGCAAAACACAGCTTCTATACAGCTGAACACACATCACATTTATTAACTATAAAGAAATCTGTTAATGGTAAGCAGCAATTAGGTTACCGGCAAGCATCGCAGATCGAGCCGACGCCCTGGTGCGCCTGGTCGCTACCTGGCACTGACGGCACTCCTGACGGTCGAGAGTCCAAAGTGTCGTAGAGGCACCCTTCCTTGATGATCCTCGACGAGGGGCCGGCTGGGGGCACGGAGTTGCTCGACGTTGCATGCTAGTCTGCGGTCCCAAGTCGTGGATGCTGAGGCGGGAGTCCTGGTTGATCTGGTTGGCTATGCTTGATTATAAGAACGTGTCGGAATAAATTGGCTACAATGGGCGACGCAGAGGAGAGCTCTCCAGAATCGGCTATAAATGGCTAACGCGAGGAGCATGTTCACCCCAACTGCGGGGCGGAGGTCTGCGCGGGGGAAGCGTGGTAGATTTCCGGAGCCGCCGCGTATTGTCGCCAAGGCACAACACGACGTTAGCCCAAACACGTGGAATAACCACCACAAGGACTTTGGAATCTTTCTGTTATGCCATTCCTCCATGGTAGTCAAAAATAAATAAATAAATATTGCAAATGACCATGTAAAATATGCCATTTTCATCCGGACATCCTAATATATACAATTCATTCAAGTGATGTATTTTATTAAATCGACTAAAATTTCAGAGTTCTCTCGAGATAAATTAGATAATTATGTACGTGCAAATTTAACCAAAGTGCAAGTGATACATCTGCCGCAAAGACAGGGCCTCATTTTGGCTCGGCTAGCCGGCGCAAAAAAAGCTACTGCCGATACTATAATATTTTTAGATTCACATACGGAAGCCAACGTTAATTGGCTTCCTCCGTTATTAGGTAATATTTTATATCTTCAATACTCGTTGTCGAATATATTATTAAAAAAAATGTGTTAATTTTCAGAACCGATTGCGGAGGATTATAAAACGTGTGTTTGTCCGTTCATAGACGTAGTAGCATATGATTCGTTTGAATATCGACCTCAAGATGAAGGCGCTCGCGGTGCTTTCGACTGGGAATTCTTTTACAAAAGGCTTCCTTTGCTAGAAAAAGATAAAAACCGTCCGACGGAACCATTCGAAAGCCCTATAATGGCCGGCGGTTTATTTGCAATATCGACTAAATGGTTTTGGGAAGTCGGTGGATACGACGAGGGACTCGATATCTGGGGAGGGGAACAATACGAATTGAGTTTCAAAATTTGGCAATGCGGAGGACGAATGCTGGACGCCCCCTGCTCACGTGTCGGACATATCTATAGAAAATTTGCACCGTTTCCGAATCCCGGACGAGGAGATTTCGTCGGAAAGGTGCGTTTTTAATACATAATCAGTTTTCGATGTTATTAAATTTTTTATCTAACGCTTGCAGAATTATAAACGTGTCGCCGAGGTATGGATGGATGAATATAAAGAGTATCTTTACAAAAGAAAACCTCATTATCGTGATATAGATCCCGGAGATTTAACTAAGCAGAGGGAAATTCGCGAACGACTACAATGCAAACCTTTTAAATGGTTTATGAAAGAAGTTGCATTTGATCTTCCTAGGAAATATCCACCCATCGAACCTGAAGATTTTGCTAAAGGAGAGGTACATATCGATATTATTTACGGTGAAGCGGAAAGAAATGACAATTTTTTTAATGATACAGAAAAATATAACAAAAACTTTTACAATATTTCCCATTGTTATCTATGGTCTTCTTCCACAGAATAAGTCGTTTTTTTAATACCTCTTTCGTAAAATTTTAGCAATTTTTCTATAATATCCATCAACTTAAAAAGGTTATAGATTTTTTTGTTGATTGTTTACTAAAACTGATCGTTTTTTAAGCATTACTTTTTTTAATCTTACTAATTGGGCGCAATACATCTCTACTGTAATAATCTGACTAGGTTTTAGTAATTTATTATTCCCAAAATATCCCACCAAACCCAAATTTACACCATTAACAAAGTTACACCATTAACAAAGTTTGTGATGTACCTAATTCCATGAAAACCATTATTTTTTTCTTTTCGGATTGACATAGAGGACACACTTCTCACCCCCAGTTCTTCTAAGAAATCGATCGGTTTCATATCTGAATTAATGAGATAAACAAATGGTTATTCATTGTTTTTAGGCCTTTGGCGAAAGCTTATGCGCCACTCCTCGCAATTCCTTTTTCTATTTTTTTTTGTGCGTTTTCTATTTTTTTTTTGTGCTTTTTCAATTGATACTTTACTGTTGACCATTGCCAACCAGGATATTGTGACAATTACCCAAATCTAGCTCCGCCAATGACTTTAGAGTGTCATCATCGATTTCAAGTGGTATCCCTGATTTTGGTTTATCCCTTAACTCGATATCACCACTTTTGAAAGCATCTATAGCACTGTCGAGAATTCAGGATGTCTTCATAAATATCAGTGTCGGATTTAGCATTTGAGAGGCCCCAGGCACAATTCAATTTTGCAGCCCCCTCTCAAAATATTTAATATTTTGAGATTTAATAAAGTTTCCAATATTCTTGATTACAATCGTTATATTTTTCCAACAGCTCACAGGCGACCTTAAAATCAACGGTTTGTCCATCCCTGATTTAAATCAATATGTATATTTTTCAATGTTTTGGAAGCATATTTATTTTCACATCACTTTATTTAAAAAGACAGAAAGAAAATAAAATTCATTAGTTTATCTTGACATCACATTATTTTAAAAAAAAAAATCAGGGGCCCCACAATCTGAATCCCCTCAAAACCCAAAGGCCTGATGCCTTGCATCGTTTTCCCTAGATAGCAATAGGCCTGAGTCTATTATTCACACAAAAAATACCCTTTTCTAGGGTAAACATGTCATAGTTGGCGTTATTCATTGGTCAATTTAATTTAAGGAATACTGCTGAATTATTTATTTTCTTTGAAAAAAATAAAAAAAAATCGTACCTAAGGGTAAATCTACCAATGGTCGTAAATGGTCTAGGTCGCTCCTTTTGATTTCAATCCTTCCTCAAATAAAAACAGCATAAAACTGAGCTTCAAATAATTCCAACCGTGTTAACTCGACGGCAGCCGTTGACAGACTACAGTCAACCCTTCTATAACTTTGAGATAGGGACCACGCTATAGAAAAAAACGCTTTAGAAAGTTAGGCACCCATACAAAATTTGGGGTTGGGTTTTTTTTAACTTTCTTTGCGATTTGAAGTAAATCAAACATTTGATACAAGGGAGGTAAAGGGACAAACAGCTACTGACAATTATTTTCTAAGTGCACGTACATATTTAAAATGCACGAAGGAACGCTATACAAAAAACCGGCGCAAATGCTATAGAAGTGAACGCTATAGGAGGGTTGACTGTAGTTTTAATAGTAACGCAATAAAAAAACGTCATTTTTTTCCGCTTTACCGTATACTTTAATTTAAATATTTTTTTTTGTATACAAATTGATATTTTCAGATACGTAGTATGTCTGCTACCAATTTATGTATCGACACTGAAAAGTTCGGAGGAGATAAAAGATTCGGAGTGCGTCCATGTGTTTCCGACAATACGGAAAGCGACGGCTTTGTTCAACACGAACAGACTTTCAAACTGGGATGGGCCAGAGATATTAGGTATTTTCAAGATAATTATAATTTAATCTGTACACGTTTCATATTATTATTTTTAATTGATAGACCGAAAGGACGATCGATGTGTTGGGATGTGTCCGACTCGAACGATAAAGCGGCTATATTTTTGTTTTCGTGCCACGGCTACGGCGGAAATCAACTTTGGCAATATCGACCGGTAATTTATTCTCATATTATTTATTTAATTTATACGATTTGTTTAATCGTAATTGATTATTTTAGGAAAAAAATTGGATCGTCCACGGCGGCAATCCGAGATGCTTAGATTTGAACGTCGAAAAGAAAATGCTGTACGTCACGAAGTGCGATGAAACATCTCAAACGCAAAAATGGACGATCGAACACATCAATTTGAAACAGATGGAAAATTGGGACGATCCGTTGAAGCTGTTGGACGAGATTGATTGATATCGGCCGCATAATAAATATTTTTTTAAATCTTCGTTGATGCGACAATAACAGACGAATGATCCATGTTTTATCGAACGTCCCCGCGTTATCCACAACGTTAAACGATTTAAATTATTATTGTGTCATAGATTTGCCATAATGAGTTTTATACGTACTATATTTTTATTGCTTTTTATTTTTTTTGAGATAAATACTTCGAGGGTGAATCGATTGTTCGGATTTTTTTTACGGGTTATCGTATCGATTTATCTTACTTTAATCTCCCGCTGCTGAAACATATTTTTCAACTCACCTTTTCAAAATGTCTGTTCTCGTGATAATTTTTTAGGATATGATGGAAGCCTTACAAATCCCTTCATCATTGTTTTCAATCCAACTAAAATAATAGTAATAAAAAATTCACCAGTGTCGTGGTTTGACACTGGGGGAATATTAGTATTCCCTTGCATCTTTAGAATCTTTATCGAATTTTTTTATGGGTTAATGGCACATCGGAATCTTTCTGTTATGCCATTCATCATCCAGTCAAATAAATAAATAAATAATTGTTGATCGATTAAATCGGCGTCCATGCTATTGGCAAGTTTAAGGGTATAACAGTTAGCAGTAGTCCTTTTTTTCTCGATAGATGGAGCTACTATTTTCTGTAGTCACTCCACACTTGCTCGATTTATTGTCTGGGATATAACAGATGTTTGTTCCTCTAAATAAGCCGAAAGCCGTTAAAAAACTGTATTAAAGAGTAGTTATTTGCATTCCATACATTCAATGGAACAGAAAGGCCGCACATAGGTAAGTACCCTTTGTGTTGCATCTTCGGGAGTTTGAGGGAAAAATTCTGTTTAATATTTGATTCACCCTCGTATATATGCTTATATATAATCAGCATTTGTTCGAATTATTAGGTCCTTCAATAAGTAATGTTTCTAATAATCAGTGTGGTAAGTCCATTTCTGACGGAAGAGTTTTTTAAACATAATCAAAAATTAGGTGCTATATCTCACCAGTCCCCAGTTTCCGCTTCGTCTCATCCATCGAGGATTCTTTAAATGCATCTATCCAATTTTTCGTAGACGCATTGTCCCTATGCCCATTTGGGGTTGGTTGTGGCTCTTCTGTTTGCTCTCGACAAGGCTTAGCCGCTGAAACGTTCAGACACAGTTTCATACTCGTTTAAACACTTCTCTCAAAGATTGTGCATTTTATTGTTTCTTTTTGCGTAAATACATCTCGAAGCCATGTTATTACCTGATTGTGAATTTTCTGAGGATTACTGGAATCGAAACGTCTCTTTTATTTCGATCGTCCTATCATTATACTTGGTTATCCGGAAAGAAATCCAGTTTTCTATTAAATTTAATTCCGAATATTATAATAAAATACCCTCATTATTTACACCATCACTCATTTCTCTCGTAATTTTTTGATTCCCTTGTGATATACAGTAAGCCCCTCTATAACGTACACTTGTATAACGTTCCCCCCTATAACGTTTGCGGCGGTTTTTTCCTATAACGTAATTTTTTTAAAACGCTAATTAGAATTTTCATAAAATTATTTTACAACTTTATAAAATTAACTAATAAAATGTCGCGTTGATCTTCACTGCCCACAAGTTGCGGGAAGATTACATCAGCCAAAATACGAAAGGATATCGCTCATCGCGCCATTCAAGTCATTTGGGCTGGTTAACACGTAAAAATGTGAAAAAAAATCCTTAAAATTAAAAAACCTTAACCCCCAATAACGTGGAACCTATCTTGACGTTATATGGGGTTTACTGTATGTGATTATAAGAAGGTTTCTATGTAAAATATGAACTAAAATGATTTTTTACTCTATCTGCATGATGATTAATGATCTAAATACGTAATAATTTGAAGGTCCTGTCTCTGTCGAATACGGAGGATGCGAAAGTGCTTCTCAATTCGGTTGTTTAATTTTTTCATCTGTGATTTTAGTTTTTGTGGAAACGTTCAATATCGTGTTGAAGAATGATTATTATTCTATTAGACAGTGGCGGATTTGGCACTTAAAAGTCGCAATTACATTTTGAGGCCCCTTAAATTATTTTCAGTATTACTACACACTTTCGGTTACATAATTAATTTCACACAATTTATGTAAAACGACAGTAAGAAAAAATTATTGGCTGCTCGATGATCGATAAAAATGATCTTGATGTTAAAAATATATTTATTATTTTTATAAAAATTCAGGGGCCCCCTACAGTATGCTTAAGGCCCCGATGCTTTGCATCGTTTTGCCTTAAGGTAGCCACGCGCCTGAATCAGTAAGTGCATGTGGTTCGAAATATGATCGTTAACATAGCCACCTGAAAAAAAACATCCCATAGCTGACGTTGTCAATTCAATTTACGGATTACTGCTAAATTATTAATTATTTTTGTTATGAAAAAAAATTGAGAGCTCAACTTTGAGGCCCCCTGAATTAATGAGGCCCCAGGCTATTGGATATATTCGGTTTTTTTCTTTAGCTTCTGTCTGGCTGTCGACAAATAAACTTCTCCGGTAATGGTTTTGCATTGTTTTAATAATCCATAGTGAATAACTGGCGTTGGAACTTATGTTTTTTTCTTCTAAGTTTATCGTAAATCATTTATTTCTCGTCTTTGATTACAATTCGCTGCGAAAAAAGTCGAGATCTCGCTCACTCTTCATGTGTTGTCGATCTTGAAGATGCAAATATTTATGGTAATTCCTCTATAGCAGTTGTTCTTAACCTTGTTGACGGTACTGAACCCCACCAGTTTCAAATGCTCGTTCACCGAACACTTATATCATACGTCATATCATTTTTCATAATATCGTACAATAAGTCGGGTGTGTGTTTTGACTTCCACCGAACCCGGGAGACTGACTCACCGAACCCCTGGAGTTCGATCGAACCCAGGTTAAGAACCACTGCTCTATAGTTTGGCCAGGATCGGATTCGATTAGAGATTTCAGTATATCGTCATCATCGATTTAGAGGCTTACTGTAATCCCCTTTACCCGATTTAAATTGACATCCGTTTCGATATTAGTCAATAAATCTCGTTGATAGTTTTTGTGACTTTGACGGTGTTTTAGCTCTGATCAGAATAAAACCAGAATGCGGAAACTAATATGTTCTTCGTTGGTTATTGGTACTTAGTATTGGATATATTCCGATTCAAATTTAAACATTATTTTTATTGACGGACCTAATATGTATAGTTTTATTTTTACGACTCAATGATATATTTTATTATTTTTAAATATAATTAATTATTGGCATTATGATACAATCAAAATTCCATATATTCTATATATTTTTATGAGTGCCAATATTGCGATTTAAATTTTCTGCTTATCGTTCGTTGCCATGTTTATAATGTGTTTGCGGAAAAAATATATTTTTAACGAGATAATGTGCAATACATTGAGATTGTTATAAACAAGAGTCAATATTAACTATTTTCTAAGTATATTTAATTTGCATATTTCTTTTAGTGTGACGTATTTTCGATTGTCGGCGACGCATTACTCTGCGAATCGTCGCGACAATCATGTTATTTATCGCCTTATTGTCTTGTGATATTAATTTGATTATCATATCAGATGCCATAAGTAACGTATATGCATTTATTAATTATTATATATATATTTGTAATTGAAATTACAAGAAACGTATGAGATTTTCGTTCTAAGTATTAACTAGTATTATTGAATACGTCGTTTTATAATTGTGGTGACGGAGACGACGGGGCTTCATTCATTCGCTCCCGAATAAATAATGTTGTATAACGAGTAATGTGCGTTAGATAGTCGGTCGTATGCAAAAATTATCAAGTGCACTGTTAGGATGGACTGATTAGCGCATAAATTGTTTGCGAATAACACATGATTTCAGTATTTTGAATAATGTTAAGCGTATTTAATAATTGTATGAAAAAATTTGTTGGATATCAATTAGATACAGGGTAATCTAGGTTATCGGTAATATTATGGGTATAAGATGTCACAATGCGACTAAATTTCATAAATGTATGTAATTTTTAACTTATTTTAATTTTTATGTTGATTCGAAAACTTGATATATTTTCTGTTCAAATATATTCTGTGTATATATCTGTGATTTGTAATTGATTGTACAGTAAACCCCCCTATAACGTCCTCTCATATAACGTTCCCCCCTATAACG
>JAGXCT010034915.1:0-20745 GCA_022495035.1 Philopotamus ludificatus
AAGTATCGAAGAATCCTTTTGAGACATATGGTCGAAAGTCGGTCTTCTTTTTAGTTACCCATTTCTTCAGGACAGACACGTTTGTGCATTTAGCGGTCCATCGTATTCTCAGCAAACTCGCCAGCACTAAATTTCAAAGGCGTAAATTTTCTTTTTCATATTTTTCTTTATGTTCCAGGTTTCTACGCCGTAATTAAAAACTGAGAATATCACACTCTGGACTAAACGTTTTTTGGTATTTTTTCCAAATTTTTGATAGCTTTGACATCCGATTTTTAGCCATCACTATTCGCCTTCTTCTCTTCGGCTCACAATTTACGTTACTCGTAAGTAGTTATCCGAGATAAATAAATACAACCCTCTCCAGATCCGGAAGATTAACAGATCTGGATAGCTGATTACCCCTGTCGACGATCATAAGCTTGGTTTTAGTAATGTAGATCGCGAGTTCTAGTATTTTACTTTCACAAATAACTTTTTTGAGCAGATCGGCTATTTCTTCTTCGTTGTTGTATCGTCCGCATATCTAAGATTTGATTTTTTTTACGCGCTATTTTAAATCCGCCTTCCCAGTTTTCAAGAGATTTTCTCATGATATACTCCCCGTATACATTGAATTGGTCTGGGGAGGGTATGCAACTCTGTCTCACCCCTTTGAGCACCGAAAAACAAATTCAATGCATGTTATTTAAAATAAGGCGACAGGGCGTTTGACGTACATGTACGTTCATACTTATCAAAGGGTTAATTTTGTCCTTATTTTACAGCCTTCTGCGATTTTCGAAATACTACTGGAAAGCAATTCATCCATATACTTTTAGCTTCTTTAACGATTTGGTCATTATCTCTTCAATGTGTATTTATTTTTTTGACTACGATTAATAAATGGCATAACAGATTCGATAAAGATTCTAAAGATGCAAGAGGAATGAGTCTCTCACACTATTATTCCCCCCAGTGTCAAACCACGACACTGGTTAATTTTTAATGCCAATTAAGTTGGAATTTTTAATTCAACGAAGGATAGATGGCATTCTATCTTACTCTTACATACCCCCTGACCAGTGTCAGAGAATTCCTCGAATTCATAGTTTTCGTCGGACATCTATCCGACTACTAACTTGGCTCAGTCGCAATATCGTACAATATGTTTCCTAAAAGACATGACACCGTCACAGAGTCATAGAGAGCCATGCTCGACGAATATGGATGCCGAGTTTATACAATGTTTGGATGAATTAGTGAAATATTTGATATGGAAAACTGTTTGTTGAATAATTTTGACTATTGCATACCTCTATTAAGTCGCCTCGCTCAGAGCCTACTCATCCGCGTTTTATCAGCGCTCAGCTATGGTTAAGTACGAATAATTATTTATCCGCGGTGTTGTGCAGAAGAAGTGTCGACAAAGGATCGAAGGCCACGCCCATCAGCGATCAAAGCCTCCGAGAAAAGCTGCGAGTGTCGCGCTGGCCGAGATGAGTTATGCGCGGCCCGGCCGAACAATGTGCGGCCGGCCGAGCCCATAACAAACCGGCGGGCCGCCGCAGACTGCCGCGGGTTATGTGGATACAGTTAAATGGGATCAAATAAAAACATCCGACGACCTTTATTTAACATTTATCACCGCCAAGATAAAACGAACGCCGAGAGAACGCGTGATTTATCGGCGGTTTGTCCGCGACTCCCTCACCATCCTAATCCCATTTTTAATAGAGTGTCCAGTTTACATAATGGCCGCTGCGGCCTTTGTGGCCGTCTTAATAGAATCTTATGCCCGTGCACCATCATCAACACACCGTCCATCGTCATTACGCTCGGCCGCGAAACTGCCTCCGAACAGCCCCGACGATCCGTCGCAATCTTCCACACGAGAATTTTTCCTCTCGCGCTGAGAATTTAGCAAAACATTTACAATTAAGCCGATCACACCGAAACGCACGAAACGTTTTCGACAGCCAACAATAAAATAACATGCGATATGGCAAGAAATTGGAAAGAAAAGAAATTTCGTTTTTTTTCCAACAGAGTAATAGAGTAATAGTAACAGAGTAATAGTAACAGAGTAAGAGACTTAATAGTATTTTTTCACAGCCATCTTCACACTTAGCTGCAAAATCATTATATATTTTGACAACTGATAAAGCAAGGCGTGCTTGTGAAAAAATTCGATTGATTCTACGCGCTAATTTTTGGATGGTACTCTTTCAAATAAGGTAAGTGAAAAGCAGCATTTTCGGCATATTTTATTTTTTTACTATCGAAAAGTTAAAACTGCTGTTTAAGCAAGAAAAATATTATCCGATGTATATTGAGAAGATGTATTGACAGAACGCCATTGCCAACACTGGTTTGCAAAATTTCGATCCGGAAATGTTGATGTTGAAGATGCACCACGGAAGGCCAGTTGAAGCTGATGAATATACAATAAAGGCATTAATTGAAACAGGCGAGTCCCCGAGAGATTAAATTTATCGAATTCGAACGTTCATGATCATTTGAAACCTAGGTTTAACCTCAAAGCTCGACATATGGGTTCCTCATGTTCTTACGGAAAGAAATTTGTGCCGTGCGTTGACGTCTGTCTGCATTCATTTTTGAAGCGCATCATCACTGGGGATGAGAAATGGGTTGTTTACAACAATGATAAATGCAAGAGATCATGGAGTAAAAACAATGAACCGGCTCAAAGCACCTCGAAAGCCGATATTCATCAAAAAAAGGTGATGCTATCTGTTTCATGGAATTTCAAAGTAATCGCTTTTTTTAAGCTTCTGTCGGTCATCACAATGATCAATTCTGAAGTGTACTGTCATCAGCTGGACAAATCAAATGATTCACTTAAACAAAAAAGAGCATAATTGATCAATAGAAAAGGCGTAGTGTTCCACCAAGATAATGCGACACCTCATACGAGTTTGGAAAAAGTTATTGGGCCAGAATAAACCATATATAATTCAATAAAATATTTATTCACTATAAGAAAATCGTCTTTCATTTTCATAAAAAAACGAAATTACTTTCGAAACAACCTAATAATTCGGATTTTTTTTAGGTTCAGTCTAGATTCGTCGACGGTTACCGTTAATTAAGATATATTTTTTCATGATAATTAAAAAAATGCTACGAAAATAAAATGATCCACCGCAATCTTCATCTTGTATTGAGAATTCACCAGATGGCCAAATGAACAAAGATTTTAAAAATAATAATAAAATATACTCGACTCATAAATTTTTATATTTATTTATTATTAGACTACGATGGATGGATGGCATAACAGAAAAATTCTAAAGCACCATTCACCCATGAGTTTCTCGAATTAATATTCCCTCCAGTGTCAAACCACTACACTGGTTATTTTTTTTAAATATTACTTGAGTTGGATTGAAATTCATATTATTTGTTATTAATTAATTACAATGCGCTAAACAACATACATACATATATTTATAAAACATGTGGAAGTAATAGGGTCTCTTCCTCTTACATACCCCTTAGCCAGTGTTGTAAAGAAATCCCTGAATTCATAATTTTCGACACCTATCCAACTACTAACTTAGCTCAATCGCGGTTAATTTACATTATCGAAAATTATTATATATATACAAAAATAAATCGAAATATACGAAAATTATTATATATATACAAAAAGTTGTGATCAGTAGTAGTCGCTGGAGATATTGTTGTGCCACCGAATGCAGACGAATATGAATAATTAAATTTGTCATGATATTGACGGAGAAGGATTTTGTTACCTGAATATTTAAGATATCATAGAAAGATTGGAGGATCGTACTTTTAAGTAGAACTAGTCAAAATATTAGATGTACCTACCGTGATTAATGAATCAGAAAGCAGTTGCTTCATGTGTCAAATTAAAAACAATCAATAACGGTTTAGGGCTGGCTGATAAATTAGTTTTTTTTTATTCAAATTATCCTATAACGGAAAGAAGTTTGATGTGCAAGAAAGAATTACAAAAATGCTTGGATCCTTATCAAAAAATACATAAAAATGTATACGCAGAAAATCGATTTTTGCGGGTTAAATCTAATATACTCGAGACTCCCTATTATGAAAACTTACAACTGATTTTGAAAGTGATAGTGAATTGATGAATGATTAATTTATATTATATTTCAAATAAATACGTGAACGTATATTTTTATTGTTTATTGAATAAAATAAAGAACATAATTAAACTTCGATATTTACCTACAAACCTCGTATAAGACGGATTCGTATTACACGACGTTTTCGTGGAATACACGTGTTTAAAACATTTATAAAAAAATACAAAGCTAAGTAAATCTCGTCAGTTCACTTTAAAAAAATAACTCATCGTAGATAGCTCAAAAATATACCACATTAAGGGATTTTATACATCAATAAAAAATTTCACAGTTGAAGATGAATTTTTAAACTATTGAGACTCTTATGTAAATATGTACCAATACATTAGGGAGTATTATTTAATCTTACATTTTTAAAAATCGCAATAGGGGGAGATTAATTTATGCATATGACAACGATGTCCTAAATATAAAATAGGAAAATATATTTGTTGATTTTAAGATTTTTTTAGAAACTCATTTTTATAACTAATAATTTTTAATAGAATATTATATTTTTTATGGAGGATAAAAAATATGTACATTTATGAATGTTACTTTACATGACACTTTTACTTACGGAAATGCTGAAATTTTGACTTTGTATTTCTTACTTTATTTTGCATATTCAAAAAATATATATTAAAAGTGCAAGGCGCTTATTTCTGCCATGTAGTAAAATGGTTAAAACATTATAAAAATACATATTATTTATTAAATGTAAATTAGTTTAAAGGGTTGATGATATTCAACGATTATTTTTTGATAAATAGAAAATCAGCGAAAAAAAATGATTTAAAGTTATGTACTAGGCTTCTTTTGTCCCGGCGAGGATTAACCCGAGCAATTTTCTGTTCCCGGGTCGTTGAAGTGAGCTGATAAATAGTCTCCCCATCCGACAGACTCTATGCCATATAGCACTCCGCCGCAGAGGATTAAAATTGCAAGAGCAGTGGCGTAATGAGCGCAAAAAGTGGAGTTGCTCGTTACCGACAACAGTTGTACCGAACTGATCCCCCCTTTGTGGTTACCAGTAACCAGATTACGGGAGTCCCCGGTTCGACAGTTGCGAACCGAGCCAAAGCTCTTCGACACACATGTAATAATTTGACACACGTGTTCTACAAATGTATTTTTGGGTGTTTATAATGTTGTTATGGCGAACGACAGCCGGGGAGGGGGTGATTGTGCAAACTCGCTGATCTAATTAACTACGACAAAGTAAATAATAATCGCGACGTATCGAATTTCTCTTTTGGTCGTTGTTAGCTCATAGTTGAGTGTCGCAGTTCTGGCGAGTCAATTTAAACGAATCGGGGCGACGGTATGAAGCAGCGCTTCCTAAACTTTTTCATATCGCAATATATTTTTTAACTCTCTCAAAAAATATAAATCAAAACTATTCATTTTTTTTAATTCGAGTAAATCTTTTCCGTAGCTAAGAATTCTAAACTTGAAAATTTCGATCGGCACTCTAAAATAGAATAAAAAAAAATGTTTCATGAAAATGAATTTTTAAGAAAATAATTACTAATATTTTTCAATTTTTCCTCTCTTGGCGCCTATATGCGTACCCAATCTTTCCGTATGGACGGCGCGAGTGGAATAAACATATATCAATGAGGACTCGATAGATATAAATTAAATTATCCAAAACATTGAAATATCATTGGTAAAGCAAATACTTTAGCCAGTGCTTCTCCAAGCTTTTAATCAAAACTATAGTAAAATATTTTTAAAAATCCGGCGCTTGTGTGCGCCGCACAATATAGCCATAAGAACGGCGTACTCTGCGTTTAACACATCCGATACGGCGGCTCGAAAACAATTACGCCTTCCGACGGGGTTATCTCAGATACCCCAAGCATTTTAAGTCAAGATATTGATGAACTCTTCATCAATATCTTGTCATTTTAAAAAAAAATAGATTGTTCCAAGAATAAAAATAGTTCATGATATATTTTGGATTAATTGGAACTAATAAATACGACGCGTAAATGACAATGCTGTCGGCGATGGCTCACCGCAGACTAAACACTAGCAGCACGTGTATTCGCACCTTTTTCCATAATTGCAGACAATAAATGACAATAATTATTACTAATATTAATTCTTTAGACATTTTAGACAAATACAGTGTGTAGGATTTTTTATTAAAAGAGTTATTCGAGAAAAATTTGGGGTCCCCAATAGACCCCATCGCCACGGCTTAGTTAAAACTAGCATAATGCATTCCAGTCTAGTAAAGCAAAACACTCGCTAAGCGAAACAATATTTTCAATAATGCGTTCCATGCCGAAAAAAATACACAATATTTTTTTATATAACGTATGGATGGCTAATATGTTTTCTTACCAAGGGTAACAGGGGTGCGCCGCTCATATGATCAGATTGTGCGACGCACACCGGGAATTAAAAAATAATTTTTTCATTAAAACTTTCTTAAAATAAAAAAAATCGCTTCAAATTCCATATTCGTATTTCATAAAATATATTTTTTTATCGTAGAGGGGAGGTATATGGACCCCAATTAAAGTTCGGCACACAGGCGCCGGACACTGTCGGCGCGCCACCGGATAAAACTTGAATATCCAACTATTTTTTTTTTAAATTCTTTCAAATCTCGGAAAAAATTAACAAATCAGACCGTCATCATTTTCAAAAATCAAAAGTGGCTTTGGACACAAATTAGAACCCATGTAAAATGTAAAATTAAAGCAAACAATATTCTTGTAATCCAAAACAGTCCAAACAAAAATGTTCTCTAATTTTTGATACTCGTCATAATCGCGGAATATAATTTTCATGGAGATTATATTTTCCCCCAGTATAAACGAACGTATTATTAATGATTCATTCACTCCACGTGAAGCCACACGCTGTGAATTTTACTACATGTCCGTAAACAAATATTTGGGTATTCTAATAATAATAATGTGCGTAAATAAGTATTGTACGCACACCGATAATAAGCCACGTAGTAAACATATTAATATATTAAATCGAGTCCCCAAATTCAAAATTGCATATTCGAATTACAAAATACTCATTTTTAAGCCGTGCCAAATATATAATTTGATTCGCGGAGGGTTGGTAAAATCCGGTACTGGTTGCCAGTGCTCTGGCATCCAAAATTTAATGCACACCTGTAGTTACGCCCCGGATTGTAAACATTCAATTTGTTTGTGTTTTTAATAGTCGAATAGTGTGTGTGCACGCCTCCGGTTAATCGCCGAACCAATTGTGATCGAGGGGGGCGTGTCGGGGCGGATGATACTCGGCGCCGGTTGGTCGGCCGCGTGTCCCTGGGGGTGGGGTTGGAGAACCTGTCGACATGCGCTCTGAACGGCATCTTGCAGAAGTGTTTCGGACGTCATCTCGGTTGCAGCATCTTCGCTCGGACGGCATTCGTTAACGACAGCTGCTATTTCGTTGTACAATGATATAACATAACATAACAACACAGTGAAAAGTGTAAAATCATTTTGAAACACCAAAATAAAAATAAAAAAAATGATCACATTGTAATTATTTAAAAAAAAATTAAAATTAAAAATGCGGTAATACTCGGATTCTGAGACATAGTTACGCACGTGTGCATACGGCCGAAGAACAAATGATTTTCCTCGCATCAGTTCAGCAATAGAGTTCAAACTGTTCGGCGTCAAGGTGGAAATGAAGGTGAGCGCACTTGAAATTATTCAATATTCACAGATTGAGACGTTAATAATAAAAGATAATAAATAAAAAAAAAACAAAAATCGGATTGAATGGACCCGATACAATCCTCTGCCGATCGATCATCAATCAAAATTTCAACTTAAAAAAAAATAAACTCCGCTTTAACGCACGCAGGGTTAATATACATTAAATTATTAATTAAATCGTTGCCTAAGGTAAATTCCAAAAAAAACATTAATGGCGGGAAAATATAATAATATCAAATTCCACGAGTGCCGCTGTGAATTCTTCATTTTTTTTTATATACGGATCGATCTATGATTTATTGTTGCTTCTGACGTGTGGATCCATCCATCCATTCAGTCGAACGGTAGATCCTTATAAATGCCGTTTGATATCAAAAACGAATATCCGTTGGGTTATTAAAAAAAAAATATTTATGCGGTGTGCGGTTATTAAAAAAAAAATATTTATGTAACTTTGGACACACCCTTTGCTTGATATTTCCCCCAGGTGTATAATCCCGGGTTGGAATATCTGCCAATAGTGTTTCAGCATCAGCTGCATGAATTTCAATGAGCCGAAATTTCACCCTTGTATATATAAGGGTGCTCAAAAAAAAAAGATTTTTTTAAATAAAATATTTTCATTATTTGATATACACTGCAATATAATAAAAGCATAACATATTTAAACACGTTTACACATTCTATAATTTATTATAAAAAAAGTACTATGCAACAAAACCATTAAAAAATAATCTTGATTTTTAATTTTTATTATAAAAACATTATCATTACGAGAATTTGTCAAAAAAATGCTTACACAATAATCGAAATAATACAACATTCTGTAAATATGATAATTTAAAAAAAAAATTGCGAGATTATAACAAAGTTTTGCAAAATAATACATTAATCGAATTATTTTTCTCATGAATTAAACGTATCATTCTTAGCCGTCTGTCATAAATGATTCAAAACGAGTTCAATAATTTCAGCGTTTATCTCAAATTACAGCAAAATGTTTACCACATTTCTGTGTTTTGTTCAAAATTCGTCTTGTATTTGATACCACGGGACGAGACGATAAACTGTGGAATATTTGTATCGTCATATAATAATTGCAAAACTTGTGATAATATTTACGATTTGGAGATAAACTAAGAACACAGATCAAAAGAATTATGTTGGGAATAATTCTCGTTTAACCAATGATGCTAATATAATTATGTAATCCTTAAACGAATAAATTTTATTTGAGATATAACCTGGGATGAAATCATTATGAGAAAATCATTATCCTCACGTATTTCCGAGTAAAATATTTTTAATTAAATTAATTTAATGCTTAGAAATATTCTATGAATATCGTTTTAGTAGAAATATCATAATTTGTCAATAATTTTCCATATAAATAAATCGAGGAATTTTTATACAGAAAATTTACAAAGTAATAATTGTTTCCAAAAGAAGGGACAATAGAAAAACGCATTAGAGAATTTTAATAAATCTAATAAAAAATCTTCTTGAATATTTTTCGTATTATCCAAATTGAAATAGAGTCATGTGGATATAGTATCCTTTTTTTTATAAAATAGCCGTGTTTTTTTAAGAGATATAATCTGGAGACTACCGCGTAAAAAAATAAAGCTGACATACATGTTAATATATAAAATCATCTCATCATTTATAAGCTTTTATTTATATGCAACTTCATGAATTACGCTTGAATTTTTATGATTTTTAATCACAACCAAATTTTTGTAAGCTAAGAAAAAAGGTAAACTAACAGATATGTTTCTAGAGATTGGTGTGCAAAAAAATCGTCTGCTCAAAATGGTATACTCTTCCCTGACGTATCATGACATTGGTTATGCCCTAATAAAAAAGTAATAAAAAACGACGTTTCCAGCTAAACGCATACCGAAAAATGCATTCCAGTAGTTTTGAAAATTGGAAAAAGCGCCGATGCATGATAAAACTGATTGAGACGTTCTCGGTAGGTGATAAAATCAGTATTGACGAATAAATAAAGATTTTCGATCAAGAATCGTATTTTAATATCATCATGTAGAAATGACGATTATAAAAAAATAAACCAACAAAAAAATTATAAAGAATGATTCTATTATGTCAACAAGATTTTGTTAAAAATATCTCATTATTAAAAAAAATCTAGCAATGCGTCACTTTTTGTTGTAGCCTTTATAATCAGGCAGCGATATTGAATGAATATTTTTGCATTGTTTTTTTATTGAATTTAATATAAAAAAAATGTATTGCGAAAAATCATCGATGGAAATTTGCAAAATAAAGCAGGGCCGGAACTAGAAAAAATATCGGTTTTAATATGTATACAAACATTTTAAAATTGAAAAATTTGAAAAGAACCGTTGATCATTGTTTACTCGCGTCGGTCATTAGCGTTTTAACAGAATTTGACAATTAAAAATAAATCTATGGGCAAATCTTGATTGGGTAAAAACAGTAATGACAGTTTATCATCATTTGATCTGACTGAGAAGTTGTAAATATCATATATCTTGTCGAAAACAGTGCATGATAAAATCTTAGACGCCTTCGGATCAATTGAAAAACTTCTGTATAAAAAATGCAATTTTAGGGGAAAAAATTATAAATTCAATCCAAAATCGAGACATATGACTTCTTGATTTATTATAGATATTTGGAAAAGTCGTTTGTAATCATAACTGAATAAGTGAAATCAACTGGTCGAAGCAAAGAATAAGGATTAGAGAGACACGGATTTTCTATTATAGCAGAAGTTTTTATCTATTGCATCACATTATTTATATATCAAGATTAGACAAAAAACATATTTCAGAATTTTGTGCAAAATAAAATTGGAGATCCCCATTTATACAAAATTACAATGTTGGTTCTCCAGGCGCTCCAGGAGCTTCAGCAACACAAGTTAGTATTGAAGGGCCTTGTCTGGTTTAAAGCTTATTCTGCAAGACAATAGAAATCGTTTAAATGAAAATACATGGACGATACCTCAACCATTTCATGCGCGAATTATTTTTGCCAAAACGTTCCAAAAAATGTATTTTTTTTGTTTTTAATTTGAAGCATATAATTATATTAAAAACATATAAATGTTTTTATATTTTTTTCAACCCTTATCGGTCCATTTTTTGCACTTTTATGCAAAAAAATCGTATTGCATGTAAAGTTATAAAATGCATTGAAAATCTATTATCAGGCTTTAGCAAATGAAGAATGCAATTGGAATAAAATAAGCTAGAGAGTGATCCTTTCATAATTGACGAGAAGATACAATAATAAAACTGTGATTTATTTAAGCGCGCATCTGGCTTCACACGAATACGTGTGAGCGCGGAAATTGGAAGGCTTCTGCTTGACGCGTATTCGCGTCAACGCGCATGAAATGGTCAATATAATAGGTAACTTTCAGCTTTTCCAAATATAAATAAATATACACAAAGATTCTGCACACTTCAACCGTGAATATACGAATCTATTTTTAATTATAATACCTTTAATTAATTATTATTATTTATTATATTATTGTATCAATTAATTTATTATGCCCACTACAAAAGATAGAATAAAATTTTCTATATTATGGTAGAAAATATTTTTTTAATCAAATAAAAATGAATCAATCAGAGATGAACCGAAAAACCGAAATTAACCGTTATTTTCTCCAGAACGAAAATCGGAATCGAACCGATTAATATGTATTAACTGAACCTTAACCAAACACCGTAGCGAAACATTACGATTTGAAGCCCTTAAATAAAATCAATCATTTACAGGACAACTCTTTTAACGCGGTAGATACGTTCCACCAAAAACCGTATAAAAAGTGATAGAACTCATAGATAAATTGAATTAGAATAGATTATTTTAAAAAACAACCATATTGTAGTATAAAAAACCGTCTAAATAAGTAAACAATGAAAACGATTTTCGTCGGGTATCCTTTATACATCGTATTTTTTCACAATATACTTATATCTATGCGTTTCTAGGAGATAGCTAAAAACACAACTCAATTAATGTTTACACGGTTGATACGTTCCACCAAAACCCGTGTAAAAATTGATCCATAAAAAAATAAGCATGCTTTCCTAAGTTTAAAAAAAACGTGTAAAAAAAGCAATGATGAAAACCCAATAAATAAATTTTACAAATATTATATTATATAAAAATTGAAAACTAACGACACATCTAATGTTTTAGAATCTTATGAAACTTTATGTTTCTTATTACTGTCCTGTGCTGGTGATTTTTTTATTATTAGAAAATCTGTAGTCCACTTCTGTGTTTTTTGTTCCACAAGTTTATACTTTTCTTGATATCCAGCCATACAAATCTGCAGATCGCGTTGGAATTTTAAAGCTCGTTCTTGATTGAAATCATAAGTGAGAAAATGACGTTCCGTAAAAATACATATATTAATTTTAATTAACATTTACTCAGTGTTATGACTTGTAGGTAACATGCATATTATTTCAATAATGTAAGTTAAACGTGACTGAGCTAAGTTAGTACGAAAACCATGAATTCAGAGAATTCTTTATGACACTGGCCAGGGTGAAGGCATGTAAGAGGAAGAGGCCCATTATCTCCGCATGTTTTATTAAAATATTTATGTAGGTAGTTTGACGCGTTGCAATTAATTAACTTAATCCTATCTATCTTGCTTTGAATAAATAATTATAAACATGAATCCAACGGAAATAATATTAAAAATTAACCAGTGTCGTAGTTTGACACTGGGGGTAAAATTGGAGTGAGAGACTCATTCCCCTTAAATCTTAATATGAGTGAATGGCGCTTTGCAATCTCTCTGTTATGCGATGCATCCATTGTAGTCAAATAAATAAATAAAAAATGTTGTTTCCGGGAATCGTGTTAGAACAAATCGTTCGTGTAAAAATATAGTATTAATTAAAAAAAAAAAGTATGTAACATAGTGAAGAATTGGGTTGACGACGTCTCATGCCATATCCCACCTATCGCCGACCCATCCAATGGTAGTTAACAGTGCGCCGCCTGTTACCCAAGCACGGCGATACGTCATCGATGATCTCATTTGCCGATGAACCGGCCGATTGTTGGGCCGAGGACCCTTTATCGTCGGATCGGTTTGATTGGCAAGCGGCCGGTCACTTTGTTTGGCAGCACAGGTGGTTAGTTGGACAGGACGAGATGGCTCATTGATGGCCGCATTCCTGACCATAACGCCTTTTTGAGCCATAACGCACAAAAACGCGAAGGAAAACAACGCGGCGCGAGAACCCGCGGTGACGGGGCGTCCCACGTTGTTTGACAGGGCCCCAACTCGCCAGTCACGGCACTAGTGTTGTTGTACCTGTCACCCTGGACCATTCAGGCGGGGCCCGCTTGTTTACCAAACTGTATAAGCGACGACTCTATTGATTGATCGGCCGGCTCATTATTTTAATGATCGCGCAGCGGAGACTGCGCATGCGCATGCGCTACAGCCGCCACGCTGCCGATTGGCCGTGCGCCAGCTTCCGTCGCGGCTCCCTCGCAATCTTGATTCTCGCTTGCGATAACGTCCGAGAAGTAGGCCGCTCATGACGATTGAAGATCAATACACCTCACATTTTATTCTCGATATTATACAGATTACGATACAATTTACAGAACGTCTTTATGTTTAATAGTTTAGGAAATATGTGCGAAAATGTATTTGGATCGGAAGTGCATTAAATTGCATTGTCGTGAGGAATTACGCCAATGAGCTGCTTGCGGGGCGGAGCTAAGTCGCATTACGCGCACTTCTCATTGGCGCAAATCATCGGAATATCAATTAAACAACTGAACACATCCTTAAACAGCTATTTAATATGAAAACCAGACGTGTGCGGCATTTTAAGAAGCGATGATTTTAACCCTTTTCACTCAGACTAATTTTTCTACAAAACTGATTAAAATATTTGACGAATTTGTTGGATTTAATATATTTTTTTTTAATTAAAAATAGATAACTTGATTCATTAGATTTGGGACACGATGTCTGATCATTCGTATGACCATCGTTGATGGAGTGTTTTTTTGGTAATGAATTTATTTACCGAATACTACCTAAAATGACGAATATTTCATTGGCACTGATTTTGAATAGGGTAATAAATATTAATAAAAATAAATGCAAGGATGGATGTATTTATAACATATATTATATAATGATATATTATTTATTATCATTTATTATAAAAATATATCTTGACGAGATCAATGAATATTGGATTATTTTCCAAAATTATTAAATTCTTTCTATCATCGCTGCCTCGTTGGAATATTAATATCCCTTTCTGTTAGAAAGGATAATGTCGCTTCCACTACATATTATCAAAATATTAAAGGGCAAAATTGAGATTTCCTCCAGATGTATTAGATTTCCTTATAGACCCGAAATCTCCCTGTTTTTCTCGCATGTGAGCGAGAAAAAACATCGCACGCGTAGCAACAGCAGCGAATATTGTTGTTTTTATTTTTTTTTCGCAATTGTAGACAATTATGGACAATGATTATTTATAATATTTATTCCTCAGACTTTTTTAAACAAACACAAAAGGTTTGTGACATGTAGGATTTATATTGATAAACTTGGGGTCCCAAATATACCCCATCGGCACTAAGTTAAAATTGAAAACAAAACTCTCATTATGTTTATTGTTTTGACATTTTTATGAACGCGTAATTTATTGTTTTATGTGTATAATTATAATATTTCGATAACACAAAAAGATATGGTCACAATAAGTAGTAGCTTCTCGAAGCAACGAAAAGGATTGATTGTCCCAAAAATATTGGCATACGAAATACAACTAATATTTTTCAATAAATTTATTAATCTTACTCTACACTTAGAAGCAGTGGCGGCTCGTGGGTAAAATATTTGGGGGTGCTGCGGAATATTAATAGCATGGCTCAAAGAGTCAGTATGACTGCACCGAGTCGCAGTGCGATACGGTCCTTAGCGGTGAGACCTCCCCCCCCCTCCCCTTGTACTCCGCTACCGGCCCGCATCTATTTAATACACGACGCCGGCAGTGCTTTTGCTCCAATACGCACGGATTACATTGCCCAGATTAAAAAAAATATATATTATATTTATATTTTCGTATACATAATACATAATCAATAAACATATATTCTTCCTTCATTTGCTTGGAGGTGCTGTAGCTCCGTAGTGTATCAGCGTGGTCTACCAAAATGTATTACGCCACCAGTCATGCCAGCCTTCATGGAGTGGAAAGGGTTAAAAAACGGATTAAATAAACGATGATATATATTAATTCCGTCCGTTTGAGCGTCGGATTGTGTCGATTATTATTTTTAAAGTCGGGATTTTTGGCCACAACAAAACCGGGTGTTGATAAATGATTTTTGTTTATTTTTCGTGTGGTAGCCAAAAAAGTTAAAAACCGAATTAATTCTCAAAACTTTTATCCGGGCGAGATCTGTCCCATTGTGCAAGGACCTGTCTGCGTTTTTTCATCTTATTGCAGAGTCATCCGTCGGGGCACAAGGATGAATTACATATTTTTGTAAAAAGGACGCAGGATGATGATACAAAAGTTTTTCAACGTTTTGAATCAAACATTTTTTAAGATCGCGATCGCCAAATCAATTGAAACTATAAGTTATAAACGTTGAAAAAATATTGTTCGGGATCAGCCCCACGGTTACTAAAGTGACCCACACACACAACACACGAGCACGTGCACATTAATATTTCAAGTATAAATATTGACAGTCGGTATGCGGTTCGGTTGATTTGAAGGAGTGATGTATGGCCGGCATATATCACTGATTCACAGGTGTGATGGAGACAAACTGGACGCTATGGGAGTCCCCGGCTAGGCACGAAGTTAACCCTCGGCCGCCTCGTTAGCAGCGCCTGCTAAAACTTCGGGGGTCCAATTTCAGTAATATAAATGTTGCGGTAATAGCGTGAGAATTGACACTGGTAAACAAAACAAAAAAAAATAAGAAAACACCGACGTGGCGATGTCCGTCACGTGCTGAAGACCGACAGGTGCCGAGTGGTCTGGGCGGATACCGACAAATGATCTCAATCCAAATAATAATAATAATAATAATAAAAAATCACAAAATACGCACAACCATTCACATAAAACTAAACTGTCATAAATATTCATGAGAAACACTGCAATAACAATTAATTTTGTTATTTGTATTTATTATTTTATATACTTTTTTTTCCCAACCATTAGTATTTATGTTTTCTATTCAATTAACCCATTCACGCCGCGTGTAAACGAACGCTACAAAAGCGCTTAAACAATGAAACGAATCAAATATTAACGCTTTATGTAAATTAATTTCGATTGTATCGAAAATATTATCGCATTTTAGGCATTTTGTAATTTTGTTAGAATTTTTATGAAAAATTTCACTATTATAAATTATAATACATAATCCATTTTGGGAAAACTCATATTCGATACTCGTTGATGAATCTATGCATATATGCGTGATTGGTGCCAAAGGATTATCGCCGTATATGTAAAATGCAGCGATCGAAAACCATGGTTGTTTACATAAACAGCAGGCATATGTATTCTCTAAAATTTAACAATGTTTAGAATTTAATTTTTTTTTTTTAATAAATATAATAATAAACATATCCTACTATTATCTATCTTAATTTTTTTATTATAACTATGTTTATTATTATTATTGGCATTAATACAAAAAAAGAAAAGATTTTTGATAAGAGTTTTCCCACGAAAACATGTTACACTAGATCCTAGTATATTATATATAAGCATATATCCTAGTCACTAGGATATATGTTTATATATAATATATTATTGGTTTCCATAGCGTGGTTCCTATTTACGCGCTATTTAAGGGTTGACTGTAGACTTATCCCTAAAAAGCTTTATATGTTACTAACTGTGTAAGTCCAATTATCACGTGTACTGTTATTGTGTTGGTACGCTTGTCCCTGACGTATCTTGACATTGGTAGCAATATTGAATTCTTACTTTAATTTTGGTTGTTAAAAAAGTTGCTCGTGTTTTGGTTTGTTTGAAGACTTTCACTGATCAAATTTTCACCATAAACAACGCCGCTATGAAATCTTAGCCTCCGTATTCACCGGACATGTCCATCCTAACACCATATCCTATACAATTAATCTTAGGTTGACTGTTCTTGTTAATCAATCAGTCACGGCGGCTTTAAAATTTCCCTATCAACCGAAGGGGGTATATTTATAATAGAAAATAAACCTAAGCATTTGAAGTCTAGATGTTAGTGAATTCTTAATTGACTTTTTTTTTAAAAATGAATTATTCTAAGAATATAAATAGTTATTCATGATATGCTTCATAAATTGGTCCACATTTTGATTTTTTTAACAAATAAATGTGACGCACAAATGACTACGCTCTCGGCGATGTCTCGCTGCAGGCCGAGCTCTCGCAGCAGGTGTCACTAGTACGTTTTACTCGCACTTGGCACATCGTATATTGTTGTTTTTATTTTTTTCGCAATTGCAGACAATAAAAGACAATGATTATTAATATTTTTTATCCTTTAGGCTTTTTTAAACAAATACAAAAGGTTCGTGACATGTAGGATTATATTAAAAGAGTTATTCGAGAATAATTAAAAACTTGAGGTCCGGTTAGGTTAAATTGGATTTTGGTCTAGAAACCATAAAAAAATATTTATTATTTTATTAAAAAGGTCACATTTCATCGACCATTACTATTTATTTTTAAATTGTGACTAATATTTGTTTATAACTTTTTAATCGAGACGTTAACAATATTTTGATAAAACCGCTAAAAATAATTATACATAAATCGTGGTTCGTTTGTACGTGCGTAAATAAATGCAGAGAAACCTCGATTCATCGTTTTCAAGGAATAAAAAAAAATCTTAAAAATTTGGATTTATTTAACATTATTTTTGTTTAGCATTATAAAATACGAACGATGATGGAAAAATTGATATGATATCATTTTTTTCATGATTTTTTTACATAGGATGTAAAAACGAACTAATTATTTTTTTTTGCTTATCGCCGCAATGAAAAATATAAATAAACAAACGGTTATCGATTGGTTTTTTTTGTTGATTTTATTAAATAGTGTCGAGAACGTATGCGTTTGTCATTTGTTTACGTACATTTTTTTTACGCGGAATGTTTGGAACGTATCCAAAAAATTTACTATCCAAAATGTAAAATGCCTCTATTCGAGCGTCATTGAGAGTGATTCGATCTCGCGCACGATTTGCTACACAATGGCATTGCAAAATCTCGTATTAGGCGGCGATTTTCATGGTTTCGCCGGGTTGACGACGCCTGGCGAGCCACAGTTTGATGGATGGCCAGTCGGATGCCCCGGTGGCGGACTCGTAGTTCCCTACCACGTGAAATATGGGAATGCCGACGTAACTAAATTAAATGCATAAATGTTTATTTCAACAATGTTGTATCATCACTACTTATTGCCCGGGCTCCGCATACATCACTCTCGGCAACCATGGGATACGTCAAAAAAATTTTTTTTCCTTACCATACAATGGATCATTGTTATCAAACGTGAGTATGGCACAATCGACCGAAGTCACACGGATGTGATGTATCGAATATCGATCGACGAGTCGACTCCGGGACCATTTCTTAGACCTCTGCGCCATAATCAATTCCCCATAGAGCGTTTATAGCCAAAAATCGAGGAGGATCATATAAAAAAACGGCTCAACCGTAGGTGGTATATTAATTTTACGACGGCATTAATAGTTTAACCAATTAAACGTTTTGTCTAGCTACCGGTGTTATTGATTAGAAAACGATAATTCTTAACGATCCTCTTCAGTCTTTAAATATTAACGGAGCTAAACCCAGCAGCCTTTGAATACGCTTGCTATATTCTAGATTTATTGTGTATCGTTAATATGTTTATTAACCACGCCTTTCATTTTTTTATTATTATAGTCGTTTAGTAACAGAGTATAGTTTAAAACACGTTTTTTTACTAAATTTTTGGTAGAATATTTAAATATTATTAATTGGCAACTTTCGATCATAATTCGTGGATTAATCAAATGCGCGATATATAAAATTCTATTAATTTTCTGTAATGGATCTCAGATAAATTCCATTACTTAAAAATGGTTATGGATCAAATTTAATGTGAAAAATAATCTGATAATAATATTTTTAGTGTTTATATTTTTTTTTAACCGAAAATGATCGATTTATACTTTCACTATCCGGATAACCTATCGATAAAACTCTCCATTGTAAGCAACACTTGTTCTCCCACTCTTAAATTGAACATGTTTATAATCAATAAATATGTACAGTCGACCCTCGTATAACGCGTATATTATGTATACAGGGCATGTAAATATTTTATTTTCTCGATCTCAAAATATATTAATAATTATAATATCCGGGATTTATTAAAATTCGACCCTTCTATAACGCGCCTTTCATATTTAAAAATTAAGTATATTTCCGGAAATATATGTCTGAAATGTGTAAAATTTCGGAAATAATTCTAGCATTATTACCGTAAAAATCTGGTACAGTGGAACCCCCAATTACACTACCCCGAATTACGCGCTGAGTTAAAATATTCGCCGCAAATCCCCCAATTGCGCGGTCGTATTCACATACAGTCAAACGTTGGCTAGCGTCTGTGTATTCAACACGTGCCAGGTAATACGCACACAGCCGGACGGCTTCACTTCCCCAATTATACGACTCCAAATAACACGGTCCCGATTTTAGTATTAGTGGGGGTTTACCTATACATATATTAAAGATCATAAAAATTTCAAAGTGTTTTTAAAATGCAATGTATTAGATTAAATAAAAGACTATGCTATGGTGTATATTGAGGTCCTTAACGCCATTTTACAAGCATTGAAATCGTTATTTTTTTGATTATTTACGATCCTTACGTTTTAATAGTGTTATGCTTTTTTTTGTCAGTTCCTTAAAAACGGTCAAATAGGAATTATCTTACGAGAAGATAAATTGGCCTGGTTACTTTTAACCTATTGATCACGGCGGCTCAAAAACAACTGTGTCCATACGATGATACCCCAAGCATTTCAAGTCAAGATATTGATGAATTCTTCATCAATATTATGATATTTAAAAAAAAGGTTATTCTAAGAATAAAAATAATTATTCATAATTTGGTCGATATTTTGGATTTTTTAACTGATCAATATGCCGCGTAAATGACATCGCTCTCGTCGATGTCTTGCCGCAGACTGAGCTCTCGCAGCACATGTCCTTCGCACTCAGCACGTGGTACCGGATACGAGTGAGAAAAAACATCGCGCGCGTAGGAACAGCAGCGAATATTGTTGTTTTTATTTTTTTTTTATGTAAAATTAAAACCGATCAATTTTAAAAACTGTATTGTTTTAGTGATTTAATTTTACAATTATTTTATTTGTCAATGACAGTGTGAAATTATCAGTAATATGTTTTAGAAGAAATGTTTAGACTCAACCTGGAATCGAATTAGGTCAGGAAGTATCGGCACGCCGTACCGGTTGATAAAATCCTCGAATAATATAGTACAATTTCATAAAAAAAATGTTTAGAGTTAAAAACATTTTTTAAATTTAAAAACGGATAATTAGTGATAATGAATGATAATTAGAAAAACCAATCTCAAAAAATGATCTATTATATTATTTTTACATTATTCTAATGTTTTTCATTTGTTTAATTTATTTGTACGAGCTATCGCCCAATACTCTACCCAACGGAAATATCTGATATTAACCTAATCTCATAACTATGTACCTACTTAACCTATCTAACCTAAAACTTAACCAAAATAATGATAAATATCAAACTCACCGAATCCAGTTCTCCCAGCTAGGCTTTATTCCTACCTTTGCGTCGTTAT
>JAGXCT010034915.1:37360-50201 GCA_022495035.1 Philopotamus ludificatus
CATTTTCATTTAAAAATGTTATATTTATTCATAAATAAATTCGTAGTAGCGTTTGACGTAGCGCTGTTGGTTAGCTGGTTTGGCGTGCCTGCACGCCGTGGTATCTAAACGGTTAAGCTATCAAGAACAGCCCAATGGGTTGGTTATCACACATCCAATGAATTTCTATCAATTTAGTCTACCGTGAGTTTTTTTTTAAAGTGAAATAATATCATTCAAATGGGATCTTGTGGATCTTTAAAATCCATTTTTCATTTTCTTCAGTTCAGGACTGATTTAATTTTCTATTATTTTTTCCGGAAATAATGAGTGGCTCGAAAACAACTGCTTCGTCTGAAGGGGGTCTCTCAGGAAACCCAAGCATTTCAAGTCACGGACATTTTTCTTGGATTATTTATGATTTGCTTCATAATTTTGTCGATATTTTGAATTTTTAAACTAATCAATATGACGCAAAAATGACAGCGCTTTCGGCGATGTCTTGCCGCAGACTGAGCTCTTGTCGCACGTTTGTTTATATAATATCGCGCGAGTGGCAACAGAAAGGAA
The DNA here is from genome assembly GCA_022495035.1 of Philopotamus ludificatus. NCBI lineage: Eukaryota > Metazoa > Arthropoda > Insecta > Trichoptera > Philopotamidae > Philopotamus > Philopotamus ludificatus. The sequence continues at coordinate 37,910 of JAGXCT010034915.1, forward strand.
TATTGTTATTGTATTGACAATAATGAACAATGATTTTTTATAAATATTATTCTTTAGACTTTTTTAGACAAATACAAATAGTTTGTGACATATGGGATTTTTTTTAAAAGTGTTATTCGAGAAAAATGATAAACTTGGGGTACCCAATAGAACGGACCTTGGGGTCCCCATCTGAACGGCTAAACAAACGAAACATATGACGAGAGATTTAATACAATTTTGGATTTTTAAATCTTGTGTCTAATGTCTTCAATTGGAATAAGGAATTTTAACATTTTTATAATAAAAAAACGGGATTAGGCCGCGTTTACTAATCATTAGCCAGTCAATCTTCCTATAACGCCGAAATAGGGAGTACGCTATAAAAATCCGCGCTATAAAAGTCTAAGCAAATATTTTTTTTTATCACGTATTATAAAATTATCTTGTCTTTTTGTTTGTTTACGCTCGAATGTCATATTTTGTTTGTGTAACTACAGAAGGAACTATCGCATACGCCATTCTATAGCAGGAAGCGCTATAGCAGGGTTGATTGTAATACCTTTTGATTAAAGAGCAGGATACTATAATTAGTGATAGATTTGATGGAAAGAGATACTTGACTTTGTTTTTTCATTTAAAAAACATATAAATTCAATGGCAAAAAAATCCACGTACAATTTCATCCAAATTTTCATTATAGAAGATCAGAAGATCCTAAAATTGAATTACATCCGATAATTAAAGTAGATCCTTAGATTGTAGTCAGAATTAGAAGAGTTCCACCACTTCTATTGCTCTCTGTATTTTTTCCATAAACCTATCTATTTAACGAATAGGATCAATTTTGAAATTCTCAACTCGTTCCAGTTGCGAATTTTGCGAAGCAAAGACAATTTTTTTTTTTAACCACCGGTTACTTTCAACTTTTTCTTTAACGATTGTATGCAGAGCTTTTTTACACAGGATGAAGCTGTGTCAGACCGATCCGATACAGTTCCATCCCTTCCATCCACTCACACCGCATATGGGGCTTGGTGCCGGTTCAATCTGTGCAATAGAAGCAGTTTTTTCTTGAAACACATGATTTTAAAAATTAAACTAAAATTGCTTAAGAGAAGGGAGAACGGAGAGGTAAAGTAGCCCCCAAGAGGACCTTACGTGCAACGTCCAGGTCCGAAGTGAAGGAGTTGAAAGACGGTTGTATTCTTGACACTTTCAGTCCATAAAATCTTTAACATTCTTCAGTAGCACCACATTTAAAACGCTTCCAGCCATTTATTATTTGCCACCAGCAATGTCCATGGACGGATCTTCTTTGAGATAGTCGTCGACAACATAAAATGTTTTTAATTTTGATGAAAGCATTTTTTTACCATCTCAGTCTTGACGTTGATGCCAAGGCATAAGGTGCAGAAAATCATCTCCTACTTCAAAGAAACACTAACTCATTAATTAACTGAAGATTTCTACGGTGGTCTTCCTTTTCCTGCTGCACCACAATACAGTGAATCCTCGACACATTGTTTTTCAACAGATTCTATAAAAAACAATCGATGAATGGCTGCTTTTTTTGCACGGGACTATAAAAAAATAGAACGATAGATCGGGGTTCGACCGTGCTTGCAAATATGTGCTGATGCCTTGTTATTATTATTTTTGTCTATCTGTCATTTGTGTCAGTTAAGCGTCACGTATAATTATTCTCGGAAGGTCACCCATCAAAGTGCTTCCAATCTGCATTTTCGATGATTCAGACTGGAGCTCAACAGTTGTTCGCTGCAACACTTGATCGCCAGCGGCCGCAGACTCCGAGTGCGTCGGTATTTCCGCTCTCTAAACAAGATCCCCGTCTCCAAATGATGTTATCTCCGCGGCGCTGGGGTTACCGAGAGTGAACCTTGTTGATTTTTAATCAATCACCGCGAGTTTGGAGCTCGCACCCCGGGTACTTGTGGGCACCTCTTCTCTTTTTTTTGTCAATAGCCCAGGTGGAGTAACTTAATTACGGATCGTTAACTTGTAACTCGGACCGGCGGAATTAATTTTCGGTCGGTCTCGATTATTAATACGTTCTAAAATTATATTTAGGCAGGGAGGCGTAGTGATTAATAGCCGGAGCGGGTACTGGGGTCAGCTCCGACACGCGATCCCTCACGGATCCGTGATTGATACGCCGTTTTTGAATGCCATACTTCAATACTGGCATTCCGCTTTTTTTTCCTATTTTTTTTTCGAGTTTTTCGAGTGCCCGGTACATCCTGATGTTTACAATCGTGTATGGAAAGCCAGAACGTGCCGCGGACGCTGGCGCAGAGGAACAGAGCTGGATCATCGGAGAGGCCGAGGGACCATCAATTAAATAATAATCAATATCTTTTTTTTTTAAATAAAATAATACGCATTAATCATAATGAATATGCAGATAAATGCTTTCCGATTGAAGTCAACCGAGATTAGCATACTAGATGGATCTCGTTGTTTAATATTCACAAAGGGCCTGCACCACAATTAATCGAAACAGTTTATCCCGAAACTTGGCAGTTGATAGAATCCGACAATTGATTTTTGAACAAAATTGCAAAAGGTCTTTGTGTCAGGGGTAGACAATCGGCGTTCAGGAACATCTGCCATAAGGCGCCGGCCAAAAACATAAATCAAACGCCCTAAACGCAAAGCCCTTGTAAACGATTTTATTATGTGTCGTCACTCCCCTCTCCAGAGGGACCACTTGACTGCTAATTCGGTGGGAGTGGCGTGCCAAATGATCCGGATTTACCGCAAAAATATCATAAGATAATCTCCATGCTAACACATCAAGGTATTGTGCAAGAATTATTGTGACATTTATAATTATAGTCATAATAAAATTAATCGAACATGTATGCGTATATTATTAACTTATTAATTGTGCATTGTTTATTACATAAACAACGGAATATGAGCATTGTCTTCGTATAAAATAATAATGGTAGATCGTAAATTATGCAATGCACAATAATGCAAATTATGCGCAGATAAATGTTTTATTATTATTTTTATGACGGTTTTAAATACTTCATGAACATAAACGGATTCTTAAATTATATTTTAAACTGTCTAGTTGAAAATTAACTAGAGAGTAAACGAAAATAAAAAAAATAATGAAAAAACAACTTTATTAACCTAGCCGTGCCGTGCCGATATATGTTACCCCATGTTTTTGATTTTTCTCGGATAACTCTTTTAATATAAATCCTACATGTCAAAAACTTTTTGTATTGGTTTAAAAAAGTCTAGTGAATAAATATTATAAATAATCATTGCCAGTTTTTTTCTGCAATTGCGAAAAAAAAATATTCAATTTCAACGTGATGTTTTTTTCGCTCGCATCCCGTATGATGTACCGAGTGCAAACGTGCGATTGTCACATGGAGCTTAAGCTCTGTCTGTGGCGAGGCATCTTATAATAATCAATGTTTTAAAAAAATGGCAAGATATTTCAAGAATTTATTGAAATTTAAAAAATATTTCAGACGTAAATTGCGGGAATACAAAACGTAAAAGCGAGTGTTTAATACTCTATAATAAAGCGAGACTGTATAAATTGTACGCAGTTTCCGGGAAAACGAGAAATGCATTTTTTGATAATACTATGTATTTAAAAAAGGATATATTGTTTTTTTTTTTTTTAAGTGTCTACACTTCGGATTAGAAGAAATAGATTTTTAATACATTAAACTTTACTATTTTTTCATCTTTTCTATTTAATTTAGATTATGCAGACAATTCTTTACGGCATATAAAATATAAAAAAATAATATTCCATGAGATTGGAGCCTAATTTCAATAATGGAATTGCACTGAAATATAAAATTTAAATCCTAACTATTATGATAAAAATTATATGAATTAAAAATACTATTTATTCTGTATTCCAATCATATCTTAATATATTAAACTTTAAATAAGTCTACTTCCTAGGGTTTACCAATTGCAAAAGTGCATACAGTCCGCGTCAACAAATTTCGCGAGTTTTCTTAACCCAATCTTGCATGCTTCTCTTTTTTTTTATTATATTTACCCATTTATATTGAATTCGTACTTCATGTGATAATTTAACCCTTTAGCTGCTGTGATTTAAAAGCGTTTACTGTAGATACGTATATGTTGATATTTGAAAAAAAAATCACAGATTCTTTTTTATACGATCTTCAGTATTTTATTTGTCGTTAAGCTTAATTTTTTTGCCATTCATTGATTTCACTGAAACGATTCTCGCTCCCCTCGCATAAAACCCCCGCTCGATCTAGTAGTTTCGGAAGTAACTTCTGGTCTATAGCCAGATTTTTTTTACGAGTTGTTATTGAAATATAAACAAACAGACGATCGAACCGCATCCCTCGCGGTCAAATGCAAGAACGTGCATTAACACCGCGGACTCTTCCACCCATCTGCCGACGGGCAACACCTTCGACGGATGACAATGGGGTACCCGGGTGTTTGCAATCTTTTTCACATTGGCCCATTGTGCCACAGTTGCGGTTCCAGCATTCCATGTTAACAGATATTTAGAGGGAGCCATTGTGCGAACGGCACTCACTCCCCTGGCATAAGTCAATCGTTTCCATTCTATTCTATTTATTATTATACACGTCGGTGAATGGGCCACAACAAGGAGCGACTCTATTCACAGGATGTCACAGGACTCACTTGAGCCGCGTTTTATTACGGGCTTTTACTTCCACAATCGAATTATCCGATTACAGGATTAATGTAGCCGAACCTCTCGCATCACTAACGCCACGATTATATTCCTAACGAAACCCATCTATTTCTTTTCCAAATATATTCCTTGAATCTTTCAATCGTGGAATTATGAAACACATGTTTTTTTTGATCGTGACAAAATATTCAGTGGTTTCGACCACTTTGTCCAATATTAAATATATTATATTACAATATTTCATTGGTTCTGACATGCATTGTAATCGGGACTATATATAATAATTTTTTTGAGGCATATCATCCGAAATGGCCATTGAAAGTAAACTCGCATGGCTATTATTTGTTGTAAAGGATCGATTCGATTCTCGAGTGGCACAATGTAGGGAAGCCCTTTGTCCCTGCGCCAGTACAGGGCCCGTGCATACCTGTGTCATATGCACGAGGTGGCAAAAGATTAGCTATATGGATACATTTCGATAAAAGTATATATTTGTACTAGGGTTTCTCAAACTTTTTCGGCAATGGAACACTTGGCTTATTTTTTATGTTGGGTAATTCTTACTAGTAAAAAGTAAAGCACTTAATGACTTTGATGATTTTGAGTCCTTGCATAATATGAAAATCCCGCTTCGCATAAAATAGGTTGTAGAAAACGGAAGTAATACAATAACAGCTTGTTTTGAAAAATTGGGATACTCTTCTGACAAACTCGCCCAGAAATCATTTGAAAGCTGATCTTTGGATGTTTCAAATCAGAGTCACTAATTAAATCAATTACATTTTCATAGTCACTTGCGCTTAAACCTACTGTCACGGAAAATGGATTCCAAATCCAGGAATTCTCCTTAGTGGTTTCCAAAAAAATATTGCAAAATAATTGTTGTTTTCAAGTTTTCTAGGTGTTATAAAAATACTTATGTAAGGCAAGAAAACAACCAAAATAGTATTTTTTTTGTATCAAAAGCTGCAATTTTATCTCTCGTATTCAGAATTGTAATACTTTTTCTTTGTAATGATTAGTAAACTTCATAGAACTTGGTACAAATATCTGTCCTGAATTATTTTGTAAGACCAATAACCAAAGACCAATAACCTCGAGGTTCATAAAGTTTTGATAGTGCTTTTCCTCCATCCACTACCTATTTCATAGCACTCAAGTTTAAGTTGTGGTAAGAAGTGGTCTTGATTTTACATAGTTTATCACTTTCACGCCTTCATCCAAAACATTTTTTAAATTTGTGGTAATTTTTTTAGTCATCAGTGCTTACTTATATAAAATACAATGACTACTGGTGGTTCTTGTAGCTACTTTTTCGAGCACCATCTGTACAACTATCAATATAGTTCTCCCAACCTATTTCTTGTCGATTATATCTTCCTCTGTGGTTTGTCCAAGTAAATATGCGCACATGAGTAAATTTTCTTCAATACTTTTATCATATGTGTAACGAACAAATACTAGTAGTATAACTAGTCCTGTGACATCTGTAGATTCATTAATTTGCGATGCATATTCACTGGAAAGTCCAAGACGATGAGTTAACTCTTATTCTATGTTAGTAGAAAGATCTTTAATGCGTCGTGAAACATTCATATTTGATAATTGTGTTGCATCTATTCTTTTAGTAGCTCGTTAAGAACACATGACACCATATCTTTCGCACATGGCTAATGAGTGTCATCTCCAACCTCTTTTAATATATTGTAGTGTATAAAACCTTGCCAAATTGTAGAAATATAGTTTGGAAAACCGTGATTTATACTATTCATTGAACAGAAATATAAAATAATGATTTAAAAAAATGGTTAAGCATCTCTGATTTAGGGTAAAGCTTCATGAAAGCGATTAAATAAATGATTTTTTAAATATAAATTTTGATACGACGATTTATCGTCGTATTAATGATCAAACGACGATATATCGTCGTTCGTAATTTTGTTTATAACTCGGCGACGATTTATCATTGTTTAATTTTTTAAATGCAAATTTTTTCGTCGTACTTTATATTTTAATGCGATGCGAGCCCTTTCGCATATATTTGCTCAGCAAGGAAAATGTTTGTAATAGTGATACATGCATTGTAATTGTTCGGGGATTGATAATCCAATATGTTTGACAGGGGGGCAGGGCTCCGACCGAAGGGGCCGGGCCGGGGGCATGCCCAAAACATCGGCCCATCTGCCGCTGGTGAATAATGAACCCTAGCCCAGCTAACCAAATTTGCGGTAGCCCATCGCGAATTATAGTAATCGCGCATTTTTAGACGCGCGTCCTCCCTCGACACGTTTATAAAATAACATTTATTGATTGAGGACTGGTGACTCTTGGCGAGATGGTCATCTCGCGTCTCCCGGTTGGATGCCGGACCGCGAAACAATCAATCACCCAAACGGCGCGATTCACGTCGCTCAATACTTTCTTCATAACTAATGATCGGACTTCTTTTCGAGGATGCTGCGCCACAACAAACTTGTTTGTACTGACATCAATTGTGGGATAGAGCATGACACTCAGCTTTGTGTGAAGATGCCGCCTAGAGTTATTCATCAACTCATCGTCGGGCACCACCTCGCCCTCGCATTGTACAAACACCCGGATCGGGAAAATTATCATTTTTTTGTTTTTGAAATATTAAAAGATGTGTTTATTTTTGTCAACAGAGAGAGCACCGGTCGTGCGCTGCGTGCGGAGAGCAGATTGCCGACCGGATCTTGTTGGAAGTGTCTGGCCGCGCGTGGCACGCAGCCTGTCTGCGTTGCTGCGTCTGCGCGCTGCAGCTGGACCGGCAGCCATCCTGCTTCATGAGGGACCACCAGGTCTACTGCAAGCAGGACTATGCCAAGTGAGTACTCGTCGGTAAAAGAATACGCCAATGCAGCGAACTGCAGCGAAAGAATGACGCTATTGATTTATACATGTCCTTAAATATTGTCAAAATAAATTTAAAATGCATTCATTTTGAAAGAGGAGCGAGTCCTTTGATTTATAAAAAAAAATAGAATGCGATAGATTTATGATCATATTTTCGTATATAATAATGGCAATGGTTCTTCATCATCATCATCAGGGGCGCGCCGTCCATATGGACAAATTGTGCGGCGCACACAGGCGCCGGAAGATTAGTTGCGCTGAAAGGCGCTAAGAGGGGAAAAATTGAATAATATTAAATATCAACTTAAAATCGAAAAATATATCCGACACTGTCGACGTGCCTATGATTATAATCATTATTCAGATCACATCATTATTCGATAGCTACGAGACATTCACTCGCTAAACGTTTGAGCCTTACCAGACTCTCGAATGGTAGTCGAGGCCAAGGGAGTCGGGATCTCATGAGTTTTAGGTCCATACCGCGGTGGCCCAACCCGTCTTGGTATACTGTTTATAAAGATTTCCTCCTCTTGCTCATTGCTGTAACTTCTACCATTGCTGGTATAGGATTTTACCCTCCTTACTGTGTCCAGGCAAGTGGGAGGAGATTTGTCACGCAAGTCGTGACTTTTATCTGCTCTAAGAGTTCCGGCGTGCACATCTAGCAGTAACCTTGTTACGTAATAACAATCCTTTCATCATTGTAATGACCTTTCCAAAGGAGATTTCAAAATTTGTTCGTTTTTAAGAATTATTAGTTAATATTTTACAATTTTCCCCTCTTGGCGCTTCTCGACGCATGTAATCTTCCGGCGCCTGTGTGCGCCGCACAATCGGCCCATATGGACGGCGCGCACATACTCCCAAGTCTCAATCGAGTTCTAATTGCAGTCTTTTTTTTCATCTGTGTCGCTTACGTTTTAGTAATTAGATTAGATTTTGCCTTGATCAAAGCATGAAAATAGTTTCTAGAAAATAAAACCAGAATTCTATTAAAAATAGGGAATAGTATCGATACGAAGAAATGATTAAGTCCTACTGACGTACAAGCCCTAGTCGTAAAATATCAGTGTCCTAGGTCAGTTTCGGGTAAAAAAATAACAAATATTCTACACAGCTCAAACATCAATTATAAAATACGCGATTTCTTTTTATACAAAAAAAAAAAATTTTGGCTAAAGAACAACACTTTTTTTTGAAGATTGGTTCAAAATTAAATGAGTTCCAGAAGTCAGAGATTCTTTGAAAAGTAACGGATTTTCAATGAAAAATGGTTGTTATTAGATAATGCTTCTTCTCATTTAAATAAAAGCATATAGAAAACAGAGGAGATCTTATATCTACAAAATGCTTACCACATTGTTTCACTTCTTTAAATTAATCCATGGATGGGGTAGTTATTATTTTAATGGAACAACATTATTATTCTGTACTTAAAATATTTTATTAAGAAGATGACTAGTTCATTAAACTATGTAAAAATAACGATTCTGAATGCGATACAAGGATCTAATCTTGATACAAAATGATGTCAGTAACATTCAATTAGATTCAATTTTTTTTTCAAGCAGTTTTCTTAACCTAGACGTGCCTATTTTGAACCACAAGTATATGATTTTTCTCGAATTTTAATATAAATCTTCCATGTCCCAATTTTTTTGTATTTATCTAAAAAAGTCAAAGGAATAAATATAATAAATAATATTTAGCTTTTATTCACCGCAATTGCGAAAAAAAAAATAAAAACACGAATATTCGCATCTGTTGTCACGGACGCGATGTTTTTTCTCGCTCGCATACGGTACGATGTGCCAAGTATAAGTGACATTGCGGAATGTGCATGTTATTTACGCGTCATAGTAGAAAAATCAAAAATATCGATCAAATTATTAAGCAAATAATGTATAAAAATAAAATATTCTGAGAATGGTTCATTTTATTAAATGTCAAGATATTGATGAATTCTTTATAAAATACTTGGGGTCTATAATAGACCCCCTTCGGACGACTCGGTTGTGCATATGTAAATATATTTTATAACGAAATAAATATCAACAGTTCGGATTATCCGCGAGGTTCATCGCACATTAGCCCGGATAATCGGGGAGTATACCGTATCACTAACGGAATTGCCTTATATCATAAATCCTGTCGGTGTTGATGATTTCTTCGGAATAAATGAACTCAATCACGGCTGCAGCCTCCGCGGCTTCATTAACCGGAGTTCACACACCGTTTGATGTGATTTACATTTCGTATAAACCGAACTTTCTAAATATCACACGCAATTCGATCGCTCGATCTATTTTTCACATTTAGATTCGCAATAAATCATCGGCCGTAGCCAGCGGATATTTTAAATGTGATTTTTATGGTACGATGGGTCCCCGGCACGTGTGTAATGTGCACTCCGTGTTCGTATGTGTTTTTTTAATTTTTATTCTAAATGACTGGATAGTCACTTTTATGATTACAAAGTGATTGATTGCATTCGGAATTTCTCATCGTCAGGTAGACACCGCGGCGTAAAAAATGGGCTTTGTTTACACGCGTTGAACTTTAAACAAACGCAAATAAATTGCTTTTCTTATACTGTAATCATTATCGAAACCGTGCTAAACAAAAATTTCATAACATAAGTTATTGCCCGTATTTGTAATCTGAGGGTGAACGAGATTATGGGAAAAAATGTGTGTGTGTAAACCAATTAATATACTGAAAACAGGCCACGGAAAATTACGTATTTTAATCAATGATACAATTATATATTTATTTAACTCCAGTACACCAGGGTGTGAGACTAAGTCTCTTTATCTATCATTTTTTAAATTCCTTTATTAAAAAAACTAGGTGCTTAGGCTTAAAATGAGTCGTATATATTTTTTTCCTTTTAATGAATGCTCTAAGCTAGAGTAACCTAAACTTTTTCAGCAATCGAACACTTTTTTTATCACAAAAAAAACATACTGGATAGTAAATGCATTTTTTTTATTTACATCTTATAGCAGGGGTCACCAAACTTTTTGGAAAAGTGGCCGAATTAATTTTTTTATTAAAACTAGGAAGTTTCTAGGAAGATCAATTTGAGACCAATCCAATGAAATCTTCTAGCTGGGTTATTTTGAATAGATTCCGTGTCACCGTTATTCTCGTAATCACTAATTTCTAATTGACTGTCTTCATAAAGTTATTTTTTAAAACTATCTTGTACCTGTTTATCAAATTTAATAAAAATGCACAAAATCCGAGAAGGAAAAATAAAATTTGTTGTTTTCGCGGTAATGTTTCGCTTTTAATTTACTATGAAGACATTAAAATTAGCTTCGTGAAACTTGGAAAAAATGGAAAAATCTTGGATAGGATTCTTTTAGAGGTAAATATTAAACATTAAAAAAATGGTTTTGTTAAATATTATTATTATAAATGATTTTATTTGCACTTGCAAGGTTGGAAGTTTTTTTGCATTGTTATATCTATCAAGTATCCAATCAAAAAAAATATTTGGAAAAACTAAACGTTGCAAAAGTTATTGCAGATCGCGTAGTGTCGGCTAGCGTGTGATATACGCGCCCCGGACATACACAAAAACGCTTTTGTTGTGGAATCCCTGACCCCCGTAGACAATGTGTTAAAGTTATTATTTATTATTTAGTAATTATTTTCAAAATATGAGTAAATAAAGCGCCCAATGAGTTTGATGATTTTGAGTTTTCGAATCGCTAATGTTCTTGACTTGACTACTTTGCAGTGTAAGAAAATAACTCGTCCAAAAATCATTTGAAGGCAGATCTTTGTATTTTTGTTACAGATCAGAATCACTAATTAAATCAATTTTATTTGCATAATCACTTGCGCTGAAGCCTACTGGTTTAGTTGATACGGAAAATGGATTCTGTACTCAGAAGTCATTTTTATTAGTTTTCGGAAAATATAATAATATTTTAGAAACTTCTAAAAATTAAACTACTTTAAAAATTAATTGATACAAACATTCATATAAGACAGAGAAACAATCCAAATTATCGAATTCAACTGATGAAATCCATGTATTATTTTTATGAAAATATGCAATTTTATCTCGTATTAAACATTTTAATACTTTTTCATTGTAATGACAAATTAACTTCATTTCACTTTGTAAAAATATCTGCAGGATTAGATATTTAAGATTTATCAACTATGAAAGATTTGTTAAGACTTTCGTGTTGATCGAGATGTTCTTTACTGTCAAGAGATAGATCGTGAAGCCTCCAAATTCCCATCCTGCCAACATCACCGATCCGTTTTATATGCCTGAGCACTGTAAATTTAGATGTTTATAGAATTTTTGCAATAAATGCGTAAAGTATGATTGTGATCTTCTTCAATATCATGGATTTTAGCAAATCATCATCAAACTTTGATGATCCTCCGGATTGAGGCACACCTGTAGATTTCTATTGCCCGATTTGAATCAACGAAACGAAAATTTCTATCTGCATTCTATCGACACTCGTCCATAAACCTAATTGATAACTTTTATGGTTAAGTAGATTCCCTGATCGTAGAAATATAGCATATAACCTAATATTTACTTCTTTAACACTCGCACGGACACTTGAAAAATGCATGTGAATACCTAAGGACACTAATAATCGATAATTATGTTTATATCATCATCATCATCATTTGCCAGTCAGAAGGCTCTCACTCGCTGAGGGCATGGACCTTACCAAACTCTCGCATGGTAGT